>VWYK01030405.1:45891-82816 GCA_013399775.1 Semnornis frantzii | reverse complement strand
TTAATTCTGTGATTCTCTGTGATGTTGATTTCAACCCAGGTGGGCTCAGAATCTCTGCAGAGAAGTAAACCCCACAACTTCTCTGGGAACCTGGTCCAGGACTCCAGCACCCCCACATGAAATAAGTTTTTGCTCATATCTAGATGGAACCTCCTGTGTTCCAATTTGTCCCCATTGTCTCTTGTCCCATCACTGGATACCACTGAAAACAGCCTGGCCACATCCTCTTGCCCCCTACTCTTTAGATATTGATGAGCATTGAGAAGATCCCCTCACAGTCTGCTCTTCTGCAGGCTAAAGATCTCCAGGTCTCTCAGCCTGTCCTGATCAGAGAGATGGTCCAGTCCCCTCAGCATCTTCATATCCTCTGCTGGACTGTCTTGAGAAGTTCTCTGTCTCTCTAGAACTGGAGAGCCCTGAACTGGACCCAGTGCTCCAGATACAGCCGCACTAAGGCAGAAAAAGGACACATACCTACCTCTCTCCTGTTCTGTGCTCCAGACACACACCTGCTTTCTAAATGTGACCACCAAACTGGGGCTAGACTGTCTGCATGTCAGTACAGAGAGAGGTTCCAAACAAAGGTCCTCTCCTTTGCGCTTTGCAAGCTCCAGCAATTATTTAGGCTTCAAGGAGGCTCCGATTTTGGTGCCAGAAGTCAAGCAAAGTGAATATCCTCTGAATTTAGCATCTGGAAGATGTTCTCACTTTGCAAATCAGAGTTAGTCAGAGCCATATTCTGCTTCTGTCCTGCCATTATGTGCATTCAGATGGAGCGCAGTGCTTCCCACCCTGAAGTCCTGAGCTGCATCAAGAGCAGTGTGGCCAGCAGGGCAAGGGAGGGGNAGCAGCTCTGTTATGAGGACAGGCTAAGAGAGTTGGGGCTCTTCAGCCTGGAGAAAAGAAGGCTTCCAGGAGACCTTATAATAGCCTTCCAGTGTCTGAAGGGGGCCTACAAGAAGGCTGGGGAGGGACTGTTTAGAAGGTCTTGTAATGACAGGACAAGGACCAATGGGTTTGAACTGGCAGAGGGGAGATTTAGACTGGATGTTAGGAGGAAGTTGTTTCCAGTGAGGATGGTGAGGCACTGGCACAGGTTGCCCAGGGATGTTGTGGCTGCTCCCTCCCTGGAGGTGTTCAAGGCCAGGATGGATGAGGTCTTGAGTGACCTGTGCTAGTGTGAGGTGTCCCTGCCTGTGGCAGGGGATTGGAACTAGATGATCCTTGAGGTCCCTTCCAACCTTACCATTCTGTGATTCTATGAACAGAAACCCTGTCTGGCAGTGTGTAATGTGTGTAAATGTGTAACGATCCCAAGTAAATGATCTTGTTCTTGCCAGCTTTCTGTGTGCACTGGCATGTTGGTCTTGTTTGTACAGAGGCCGCGGAGCCTTTTTGCTCTGCTCCCCTTACCTAATCTGTGGTCATCTCACGAACTATCTTCTAAAGATGCCTGTTGTCAGCAGCCCTAATGTGATTTAAATTGTAAATTTCTGGAGTAGTTAGCAAATAGCTTATCGCAGGGTTTTCGAAGCAGCGTTCTGTTGAAAATTCCCTTTGTTCAACTCGCCTGCCTGAGTGGCAGGAGGATGTCATTATGTAGTCGCAGCAAAATTTATCATGACAGCAAGCAAGAGAAATATTCTGAAGATGGTATAACTCTTCACAGGCTTTAGACTAATGACAAGGTAGGATGTTTTTTCTTGGCTTCATGGCTAAACAACGCATCCTTTTGATAAGAGAGGCTATCGTGCCAGACCTGAAATAAATTAATGGCTGTGATTAGTCACATTTTATGCAACTTTTGTCTGTTTATGACCAGTGGCTGTGTGTATTTTTGTAATGGTGGTAGTGTCTGCTTTTACAAGTGTTTCCTTTTTAAAAAAAATAGCAATTTGAAGTAGATGATTTACTCGTATCTGCTTATTTACAGAGCTGTCTCCAAGCTGCCTTCTCGTTTAGTGGCATTTCTCCACAGCAGCAGAAGATATTTGCTTGCTCAGAGTGGTTAAGGCTACAAAGAGCAACGTAAGAGCCTTAAAAATGCTCCGGCGAATTGTTGCTGTTGGATTGACAGTTTGTGAAAGGCGAGGGGCATTGACAGCTCTGCTAGAGATATGAGCCCACACTAGTGTTAAAGCAGAAAGTGTAAGACATTGAAGCTGCTGTTTCTGCAAAGCAAGAGGGTTTGTATCAAGGTAACAATCTCAATATAGAGCTGTAGTAGGCATAAGACAGATTTTTATGCTGGGAGTAGCTGCTAATAGAGTCGTCTGCAACTGTGTTATGCCTTTGTCACAGTAAGTTTAAGCCAGACTGTACTGGACAATTAATAGGATTGCATATGGAAATGGTCATCTGCCTTGGTGAGAGTTTTTCTTACCCAGTGCAGAGCTTGGGCCGACAAGGGACTGACGCTGGGGGTTGCAGCATGCTGCTGCACATGGCTACCACTAAGCAACCAAGAGGTGATTCAGGATGGCTTTTGCTACATTGAAATAAGAAGGAAGAGGCTTTGTAGGACTCATGAGTCCCTGAAAACCCTTTAATGGGATTTATGTATAATTGGACACACTTTGCCCAGGGAAGTAAGGAGAACAATAAGCTCTATCCAGTAGGGATGAGCCTATCTGCTACATGCTTATGGGGCTATAGAAATGCACACACTATAAAGCCTCCTAGTGAAGGTTCCTGTAGTTTTGCTTTGTCTCTGCCTGCAAGTGACTTTCAGACTCAGATGTGAGAATAACACAGCATCTAATCCCTGCTGGAAGAGAAGTAATAGAACCACGTTTTCTGCTTGTTTTGGTTTGTCCTCAGGAGGAACCAGGAGTTGTCCAATCTTGCCATTTCAGTCTTAATATAACAATGTTTAATAATGTTTTAATACCTCAGTAATAAGCTTTAACCTAAATGCTTTTCCACGAGTGAAATTGTACCTGTAACAGTATTGTACCTAACAGTAGATCTGAACCAATGTGTGTCAACCATCCTGACACACAAGTAGAAGTGGAGTTGTGCTCGGAGTACTTGGCACATCAGCAGACATCTTGGGTGCTTACCCCACGAGCTGTATGGCAGTGTTGTAAGCATTACTTCTGTAAACAGTAGGGGACCGAATTGTGAGCTGTGTTCACCAAGGCTTCATCCTGGAGTAGAGCAGGCAGGCAACAGAATTTCATATGGGTTTTCTGTAAGCAAGTCTTTATTTTATGGATATACGGGTGTGAATGAGTTTTCAGAGACAATACTGAGGTCCTTTGGTTTAGTCTTTGTAGTAGCTTGGCATGTCAACCAGGGCATTAGATGTCAACCAGCATATGGCAGGGTGTGGCACAGCAGTTCATGCAGAAGAGTGTGCAGGGAAGATGGTGAAGCTTGGCCAGTTCAACCAGGGAGTGATGGCATACACCCAGCAGAAGGCCATGGCATCCCTGAGCCCTGCAGCCACTGGGTCTGATTTCAGCTTGACAGACAGAGTTCTAGGGTGAACCTGCTGCCAACCAGGTGTTTGCTGCAGGGTGTGCTACTGTCAGATGGCAGTAGTGAGCATACCTGTGGGAGGTGTGCCCAGGCAGAGGAGCTCCACCGTTTAATGATGGAGCTCGGAGAGGAGGTATGTAGGTTGAGGACCATCAGGGAATGTGAGAGACAGATGGGCATTTGGAGTCACAACTTGCCCTCCCTGAAACAAACTCAACAACCAGGCAAAACTCGTGGTACAGAGAACTCACTGTCCTCTCTGCCTGCTGAATGTGGTGACTTAAGAGAATAGCAGGCAATGGCAACAAGTTCCAACTGCACCTACATAAAGATGTGGTGCTAGGGAACATGGTGTAGCACTAGATTTGGTAGAGTTGAGTAGTGGTGGGACTCGATGATCTTGAAGGTCTTTTCCAACTGAGGCAATTCTATGATTCTGCCCAACCTTCTCAGTTGCAAAACAGGTGCAGTGCTCTGCAAGAGGTAGTGAAGGATGAAAAGGACAATGGTTCATGCAGCTTGGAGGTGCTGCTGAGTTTACACCCTGCATCAAAACCTCTTCAGTAAAGAGATGGGTCACTGACTCACTTCTGAAGGGAGAGGGAGGCCTGATATGCAGGCTGGGCCCATGTCTTAGGGGAGTCTGCTGACTCCCTGAGGTCTGGGTTAGTGATGTAGGGAAAAAGCTTCCTTTCCTACTACAGCACTCAGACCACTTTCAGGTAGGCAGTGATGAAGTAGCAACATGTCTAAGGTCAATGAAGAGAGCCTTCAAAGCCTGGAGACTACTGGTTAAGGGATCAAGAGCACAAGCACTGTTCTCCTCCATCCCTCCAGTTGTGTGGAACAATGAGGAAATAAACAGGAAGAGGTAACAGATCAGTGCCTGGCTTCCAGCCTGGTGTGTCCAGTAGAGAAAGACCTCAAAGTGTTGATCAACAACCAGCTGAATGTAAGCCAATAGTGTGCTCAGGTGGCCAAGAAGGTCACCAACATCCTGGCGCAGATCAGCAATAGTGTGGCCAGCAGGACCAGGGAAGTGATCACGTCCCTGTTGTCAGCACTGGTGGGGCCACACCTTGGGTACTGTATTCAGTTTTGAGACACTCACTCCAAGAAGGACATTGAGGTGCTGCAGCATGTACAGAGAAGGGCAACAAAGCTGGAGAAGGGTCTGGAAAACAGTTGTTATGAGGAGCATCTGAGAGAACTGGGCTTGTTTAGCCTGGAGGAACAGAGGCTTGTGGAAGACCTTCTTGCGCTCTATGACTCTCTGAAAGGAGGAGTGAAGTGGCAGGGGGTTGGTCTCTTCTCCCAGGTAGTAGGTGATAGGATGAGAGGAAATGGCCCCAAATTGCATCAGGAGACATTTAGGTTGGGTATTGGGAAAAACAGATTCACTGTCAGAGTGCTTGAGTCCTGGAACAGGCTGCCCAGGGAAGTCACCATCCCTAGAAACTGCTCCAAAAACTTGTAGATGTGGAGCATAGGCATGTGGTCTAGTGGTGGACTTGGCAGTTAATGGTTGAACTCTTGGAGGTCTCTTCCAACCTTAATGATTTTATGACCACTGCTTAGAAGACCCACGTTCTATAGCCATTCCAAGCCATTTCTTTTGCAAAGCCACAGAGACATAGACTGAAATGGAGCTTTAGTGAAGGCAGATGCAGAAGTACTCATCCTGCATGAGCAAGTTTGTAAGTGGAGCTGAATTTCAATTAGGGCAAGCCTCATGGACAGAGGTAAGAGTTGCTGCCCTCATTGATTTTTGCAGTGATTGTAAAACTTGAGTAACTCAAGAAAGACAGGTTTTAGGTTTCTGACTTACACACAGGGAGCCATGATGGCTACCAGCCCTTCTTGAAAGCTTGCAAACAGGGTTATGAGACTAGGTCTGTCCCACTGGCAAATCCTATTGAAGTAGTCCCATGTTTTTAATGTGGCTCTAGTAACAGCTGTTCTTATCCAGTACTGCTAAAATCCATTTAGAATTAAATTGGCCTCTAAGAAAGCTCTTCATGTTTTTCTCTGAATCATAATAGTTTATGGATCCGTGAAATTGGTTTTAGTCTGTTCAACGTGTTACTTAAATATTTTAAAAGAGGCTTTCCTTTTCTCTTTTCCTCTTTGTATTCATCATCATCACTTCTTCTCTTTGATCAGATTGAATTAGTTAGAAGAGATTATGTGGCTAATGGTGGCTGGGAGACCTTCCTCTCCTACGAAGATCCGGAGCAGGATATTCTCGTTGGCCTTCTGCGGCTGCGGAAGTGTTCGGAGGAGTCGTTCCGAGCAGAACTGAAGGGAGGCGTTTCCATTGTCCGGGAGCTGCACGTGTACGGGAGTGTGGTGCCCGTCAGCAGTCGGGACCCTTCCAAATTTCAGCACCAGGTACTCCACATTCGTCATCTCTGCCTCTTTCTCACACCCTTCTCCCCTCTCCCCTGGTATAATTGGAGAAGAATATTAATTAAAACCCAAAATTCATCAGTTGCTTTGAACTGTAATCTGCTGTGATAGAAGCAGAGTTGAAGTTCCTGCACCTGGGTAGGCACAATCCCAAGCACAAATCCAGGCTGGGTGGTGAATGGCTGAGAGCAGCCCTGAGGAAAAGGACCTGGGGGTCTGGGGTGATGAAAAGCTCAACATGAGCCTGCAGTGTGAGTGCAGCCCAGACAGCAACCGAGTGCTGGGCTGCATCAAGAGCAGTGTGGGCAGCAGGGCAAGGGAGGGGATTCTGCCCCTTTACTCTGCTCTCCTCAGACTCCACCTGGAGTCCTGTGTGCAGTTCTGGAGCCCCCAGCACAGGAAAGACATGGAACTGTTGGAGTGGGTCCAGAGGAGGCCACAAAGATGATCAGAGGGCTGCAGCAGCTCTGCTATGAGGACAGGCTGAGAGAGTTGGGGCTCTGCAGCCTGGAGAAGAGGAGACCTTATAGTAGCCTTCCAGTATCTGAAGGGGGCCTACAGGAATGCTGGGGAGGGACTATTTACAAGAACAGGACAAGGGGCAATGGGTTTAAACTGGCAGAGGGGAGATTTAGACTGGATGTTAGGAGGAAGTTCTTTCCAGTGAAGGTAGTGAGACACTGGCACAGGTTGCCCAAGGAGGTTGTGGCTGCTCCCTCCCTGGAGATGTTCAAGACCAGGTTCCAGGTTGGATGAGGCCTCGAGTGACCTGTACTAGTGTGAGGTGTCCCTACCTATGGCAGGGGGTTAGAACTAGATGATCCTTGAGGTCCCTTCCAACCTTACCATTCTATGATTCTGTAAGTTGAGCCCCTTCCTCTATTTCACCTGCTGAAGTCATGCTACTTCTAAATTTTGGCATTTGCAACTGCTCTGAGATTTTTAAAAAGCATGACTGAATGCTGTCAGTGTTGCTTCATGCCCATACAATACAAGCTTATGTATGCTGATGCTAATTTGACTTTGAAGTATTCAGCATCTTTGATTCTGAATTATCTTTCCTTTGATGTGCTGTGCAGTACATCAGACTTGACTGGGTAAAATCAAAACAAAGGGGATACATCCATTGTGTCCAGCAGGTCTAGGGAGGTTCTTCCCCCCTTGTACTCTACCCTGGTGAGACCACCCCTGGAGTCTGGCTTGCCAGTTCAAGAGAGACAGGGATCTGCTAGAGAGAGTCCAATGGAGAGCCACAAGGATGATTAGGGGACTTGAGCTTCTCCCCTGTGAAGAGGGAATGAAAGACCTGGGAATGTGTAGTCTGGAGAAGAGAAGACTGAGAGGGGATCTGATCAATGTCTATAAATATGAGGGGTGGGTATCAAGTGGATGGGGCCAATCTCTTTTTGGTGGTGCACAGTAGTAGGACAAGGAATGCTGGATACAAACTTGAACACAGAAGGTTTCACCTCAACATGAGGAGAAACTTCTTTACAGTGAGGGTGACAGAGCCCTGGAACAGGCTGCCTAGGAGGGGTTGTGCAGTCTCCTTCTCTGGAGACTTTCAAAACCTCCCTGGATACGTTCCTGTGTGAGCTACCCTGAGTGATCCTGCTTTTGGCAGGGAGTTTGGACTCGATAATCTCTGGAGGTCCCTTCCAACCTCTAACATTCTGTGGTTCTTAACATTCTGTGGTTCTATATTTCCTTCTAAAAATCTTGTTCCAAAGATCCTAGCAAGGTGGGGGTTGGAAGCTACCTCTGGGGCTCATCCAGTGCAATCCTTCTGCTAAGGCAGCGTTGCCCACAGCAGGATGCCCAGGATCACGTCCAGGCAGATATGGAATCTCCAGAGAAGGAGATTCCACAACCTCTCTGGGCAGCCTGGTCCAGTGCTGTGGCACCCTCAGTAAACTGATGAAACATGAATTTCACTCCTGAAATGTGAAACAATTTACATGAGATTTTATTTGATGCTACCAATTCTCTGTCAAGGGAACATTTATTGAATACATTCTTCTTACCGAAGCAGAAGAAATCCAACTTTGCTTCTGAGGTGTTTAAGTGATTTGGTGAGACTCCTGAGTGAAGCTTCTTAGTTGAGTCAGTTTTTTGCTTCAGACACACTGATGTGACCATTTCAAATAGATCTTAAAGTGTGTGAAGAACAGAGTGGAGAGCTGCACCTCTGACTCCTTTCAGTGACTCATATGAAAATGGCACATTATCCTTCTACTGCATGTGACATGTGGCTTGCATGTGCGGAAAAAAAAGTGAATTAAATTTCACCCTGGTAGGTTTTGAACCTTTAGGCTGAGCTTTTAAGAAAGCAATCACTTTGTTCTCTTTGCCAGAAATGCTCAGGGCTGATGTTTTAAATTAACTTCCTTGTATTTATTAATCTTTCCTTGAGTATATGCATTAAGATGCAGTTTGACCAGACACTGATGAAGCGTGACCATGTGCCCGTGGTGGGGGGGAAAAAAAGCTAAGTCAGTATTTCCAGTATGAAATAGTTAACACTTAAAATTTTAGGAGGGGAAAAAAAAGTGGTTAAAAAAAAAAAAAGAGAGAAAATAAATTGAAAGTAGCCAGCTACAAACATGAAAATAGGCTGCAAATTGAAATTTCATGGCATATGACGCACTCATGTTCATTCAGAATAGTCAGTGTTCAAGAGGTTAATCAGAAAGTGTTCTTCACAGTTGTGGGGGCAATTTCTGATTAGAAGAACGTTTAAGGATGGAGATTTCTGTGTGTTATTTAAAAATGCCTGTAAGTGTTAAATGGATTTCTTTTTTAGAATTCAGTCACATTTGATTTCAGTGTCACCACAGCCCCATTCTGTACGTCTTGTCAGGGAAACAGATGAACAAAGAGCTGAGTGTAATTCCTGCATCCTAATGTTAGGAGTGAATTAATCCAATCAGTTATTCCCAGATACATAGGACAACAACATTGTTAAATAGAGTAGAAAGGCTCTTCCTTATTTTGAAACATTATTGTGATTCCAGTAGCACTCCTGTTAGGCAAGATTCCCAAATGTAAACAGAGACATGGATCTGGTCCAGAATATTTACATATTCTTCTGCCTCTCTTTTTGATTTGGCATCTCCTGTGTCAGGAGCTGAGCCTAGGAGAGAGGTACAAAGCTTGAACCTAGGTCTGACAAGGCTTGATGCAGCCTTAATGGGTAGCCCTTACAAGCCCTGTGGTTGCTGCATGCCTAAATTTTTTGTTGTGAAATGAGCACAGTAACAGCTTCAGACTCGTGGACAGGTTGTGGAAATAAGGATTATGAGGCACTAACTTGTATATTAGAAATGCAAACTGTGGCAACACCCATCTCTGGGTCTGGCCATATCCTCTTCACTTCATGCCCCTGGTCAGAATGGCACTGAGATCCTTTTGCAATTCCACAGCATAGGCAGTTCCATCTGGTGTTTGTGCTCTGACTTTGCTCAGCTGGCTAGCACAAAGCCAGGCCCAGTAAGGCAGTCATTAAGATGGCTATTTGTGGTTTAGGATGGGTTATCTCAGCAGGATAGACTTCTTCAGCGCCAGGAATTACAGGATGCTTACCACCTTGAGTGACCGTCAGTGGATTTAACTTCATTCTGTTCCTGCTATTGAGAAGCAGCCAGAGTCTAGAGCTGCCTGTGAATAATTTCATGATTGGAAAAAAAAGTCCTGAGAAAGCTCCACTTATCGTTGGTGCACCTCTTCTGAAGCTCTCTCCTGCTATATTCAACGATATTCCTGATCAGACGATCGTTCCTGTCTCAGAAAATAGCCATCTTTGGGAACTGTGCCTAGTGCTTACGTTCAGACTTTGCTATTTTTACAGAACTTACCTTTTCATCCTATTATTTCTCCCATTATAGGGATTTGGCATGTTGCTAATGGAGGAGGCAGAAAGAATAGCCAAGGAGGAGCACGGGTCATGGAAAATTGCTGTGATTTCAGGTACCTTTGCTTTACCCCTTTTATTTTTTCATAGGTATCCTATTCTGAAAATAAACCCACTGCATCCAACACAACTCCTTTGAACATTCATCGTTAGGTAGGAAATTAATTCATATTTGAACATATTTAATACTTTGAACGTTCGTCATTAGGTGGAAAATGAACATCAGCAGAAGCTTCTTAATAGAATCAAATTCCATTGTCACTTTCTCCAGACAATACTACTAATGTAAGCAGCATAACAGAGGACATGCTGTGGGAATCATTCTACTCCTAGCTCTGAAGGAGACAGACTGTGTGACTGTGGGTTTCTTCCTTCTCCAAACCCTGCTGTTTCCAACCTCCCTGATCTGGCCTGTTCACAGGCTGTTATTGGTGAGGGCTGTTTTACAGAGCTTACAAGGATAGAAAATTGCCAGCCTCCATTTTGCAGTCTTTCTGCAAGTACCATCATCAGGGTGGACAGATGTGCTTTTAGGATACATTAAGCATTATCATGAAGAAGGGAGCTGGAGAATAAAGAGCTGCAGCTCCTGTCTTCTATTTCATTTTCGAGGCATTGTGGCTGGGGAGAGTGGCATCAGTTCATCATGCCTCTGTGTGTGTGAAGTCAAGGTCAGGACCTCCTTTGTGTCTTAATTTATCTTACATTAACAGTTATGGTAGCTATAGAAAGCTTTCACAGACATGTAATGGGGGAAGCTGGTGAATGCATGGGTGGAGAAACTGCTTGGTGTAAGATTAGTGTATGTAAACAGAATACCTGTATTAGAGACCTTTTGCAAGAAAAAAAAAAGTCCCCACAGAAAAGCAGAAATCCACAACTTGGATCCAGCCTGCTGAGTGCTGAAGTGAAGAGCTTCTCTCTGTGTTTCCAGCTGTGTAATATCTCTGGCTGTTGAAAAGCCAAAGTGAGCCATCGTGACAAGTACTTGTGACAAGGGCCACAGCATGAGTGACAGTGGTGTGCAGGCAGTAGCCAGGTGCTTAAAGATAATTTTCTGTTCTCTGGATTCCCTGTTCCTTGTTTGCTTATGATGTGTGCCAGTCTGTTTCTCTGTTGCTGTTGCATAGGTGTTAATTTCAACAGGGAATTTCATCTGACTAAGAAATGTCTATACTGTGTTGCTCCACAGTAAATCACAGAATCTCAGTGTTGTAGCAGCTGGAAAGGACCTCTGGAGATCATCTAGTCCAAACTCCCTGCTAAAGCAGGGTTTTCCATAGCAGGTTACTCAGGATCACATTCAGGCAGGTTTCAAATCTCTCCTGAGAAGGAGACTCCACAACCTCTCCGGGCAACCTTGTCTAGGGTTCTGGCACCCTCACAGGAAAGAGGTTTTTCACCATGTTCAGATAGAACCTGCTGGGTTCCAGTTTGTGCCTGTTACTGCTTGTCCTGTCACTGGATGCTACTGAAAAGAACCTGGGCCTTTTTGCCCCCCACACTTTATCTGTTGATCAGCACTGAGAAGTTCCCTTCTCAGTCTGTTCCTCTCCAGGCTAAAGAACCCCAGGTCTCTCAGCCTTTACTGTGCCAGTCTTTTCTCCCTGTTGCTGCTACACAGATAGGAATCTGAACTGGCAATTCCACATGGCTAAGAAATGCCCATTCCACATTGCTCCTTTGTAAGGAAGAGAGCTAAAAGTGAAAATGGTTTCTTTTGGTTGTGTCAGGAGCATCTTGGCTTGGGATATGTGGAGAGAGGAACTTAGGAGTCCTCTATACTAAAGAGCATTTCTTTTGAGAAGAAAAGAAAACATAAAGGGAAAAAAAAATTCCAATTTTAGCCATATTTTAGCAAACTGATTTGAAGAAAATATTATTTGTATTAAGATCCAGTGCAAGACTTCTTATTTTGCTGCATGCACGGTTTGTGGCATCCTACTAAGACTTTGTCTCTGCTTTTCATTTTGCTTCTCCTGAAGTGCAAAGTACAATACAGTGTGATTTGTCTTTGAATACAGAATGCTACAGCATCTGCAAAGACCCCAAGTTTTACAGCTGTTTCCTTGGAGATGTCACCACTTGAGTTTCAGTTCTCTTGTTGTTGGCTTTGAGCCGAAATAAAACTGCAGCCAAAAGTTTGTTCTCTATGGGAGGATGAACTTGGGTTTGATAATTTTGGTTTCAAAATAGATTTTTAGTCTAGCAACCCATCACAAGGCGACCTCTCCAACATACTGCAAACATTTGACTGCTTTCTGGAGGGAAGCATGTAAGGGAGAAGATGCCTTGAAGATGTTCTCTCCTATGAGGGCAGGCTGAGAGAGTTGGGGTTATTCAGCCTGGAGGAGAGAAGGCTCTGGGGAGACCTTCTTGTGACCTTTCAGTACTTAGAGGGGACAAGAAGAAAGAGGGGACAGACTTTGGAGCAGGGCCCGTTGTGGCAGGGCAAGGGGTGATGGTTTTAACTAGAAGAGGGGAGATTCAAACCAGACACAAGGGAGAAATGTTTTATGCTGAAGGTGGTGAAACACTGCCCCAGGCTGCCCAGAGAGGTAGTAGAAGCCCCATCCCTGGAACCATTCTAGATCATGTTAGATGGGGTTCTTAGTAACCTGATCTAGTTGATGATGCCCATGCTGACTGCAGGGGGGTATCATAGGATCAACCAGGTTGGAAGAGACCTCCAAGATCATCCAGTCCAACCTGTCACCCAGCCCTATCCAATCAACTAGACCATGGCACCACTTTTTCCTTGAACACCTCCAGTGATGGCGACTCCACCACCTCCCTGGGCAGCCCATTCCTATGGCAAATCACTCTGTGAAGAACTAGATAATCTTCAAAGGTCCCTTCCTAACCAAACCATTCTATGATTCTATGTCTATCCTAAGGACTTTATCTCATTAGTAGTATATATGTTTATAGATGCTTTGTGGCAGCATTTTGTTTACCAGTATCCCTTCTTCAGCACTGTTTTCTAGTCTCACATGTACGGCTACATTAATACCAGTCAATTGAAAAACAGTGCCAGGACGTGCAGAAGGCATCTTCAGGGACTGATCCATGGTCAAATGCTGAAGAGCTGCCTGGACTAGTGCTACAGTGCACACAGAGCTTCTGCTAGCAAAGTAACAGTGAATTTGTACTCTAGTAAGGGAGTTAGTCTTAAGTTGCAAACTTAGTCTTAGGTTTCTTCCAAAAGCAATACCTGCATTTGTAAGATGGGACATAGAAACATACAATGGTAAGGTTGGAAGGGACCTCAAGGATCATCTAGTTCCAATCCCCTGCCATAGGCAGGGACACTTCCCACTAGTACAGGTCACTCAAGGCCTCATCCACCCTAGCCTTGAACACCTCCAAGGAGGGAGCAGCCACAACCTCCCTGGGCAACCTGTGCCAGTGTCTCACCACCCTCACTGCAAAGAACTTCCTCCTAACATCCAGTCTAAATCTCCCCTCTGCCAGTTTAAACCCATTGCCCCTCATCCTGTCATTGCAAGACCTTGTAAATAGTCCCTCCCCAGCCTTCTTGTAGGCTCCCTGCAGATACTGGAAAGCTACTCTAAGGTGTCCTGGAAACCTTCTCTTCTCCAGGCTGAAGAGCCCCAACTCTCTCAGTCTGTCCTCATAGCAGAACTGCTGCAGCCCTCTGAGCATCTTTGTGGCCCTCCTCTGGACCTGCTCCAACAGTTCCATGTCCTTCCTGTGCTGGAGCCTCCAGAACTGTACACAGTATTGCAGGTGGGGTCTGACAAGAGCAGAGTAAAGGAGTAGAATCCCCTCCCTTGCCCTGCTGGCCACGCAGGGTCACATCATGAAAGGGTTTTCATTATTGGCTAAAGGTTGGAGGTTGTGTCTTAAGATCAGTTCAAATTCAACTTTGTTCAGAAATGGGCAGCTCTTATGAGAAATTAGCAACTCTGGATGGAAGAAAATTAGGAGCTGTGGTTGGAAATGAGCAGAAGTAGTAGTCATCATGGGTGCTCTCTACCCTGTCTTTGAGTAGGGGCATCTCATCATACTGCTCATTTCCTAGGGGTCTCAGATGACTGAGTGCTCCCTCATACCCTGCTGTATGCCAGAATCTTGCTTTGCACTGTTGATCACTAAAGATACTCCTGTCCCTCCTGACATGTGAGGTCAGACACCTATCTCTGCAGCTGCAAGGGGCCTGCTTACCCTTTAAGAAGTTAATTTATGGAGCTAGGTAAGTCTGGAGGGGTTCAGAAGTCTCCGGTTGATTATTTGCCACAGCTTTGAATTGAAGTTGGTTTGGAGATACATTTAATTCAAGACAAATGAAGGTAAATTCAGATAAAAGTGTGTCTGTACACTGTCCAAAAGAGGCAGTGCAGTTACAAGTGGTTATGAAAAACAGAGAAGAAAGAAAAACCCCACCATGTGACTAATCTGCTTTTAGTGAGGGTGCATTAGTAATGCCTCTCTCCTGTCCAGCTGATTTGCTGTCCATCCTGATCAAGACACTATTCAACATTTCCTGACATCTCAGGCTGTGTCCATTAGAGCCTTACTCATTAGAAACCTCTTTCCTCCATGGCAGAGCATGTTAGCTGCCAGAGCCAATTTTCCTTTTGTCCAGACTCCCCGGAGAACTTCAGACATAATCTTTTCCCTTCTGGCTCTGCTTGCTTCCTTCCCACGTATAACCTAGTTGATATTCTTAATTAAACATGATTTCTCTTGCTTGTGATGCAGGTGTCCCCTTGCTTGGGTCAGGTGTCATGTCTTGTACTTGCCCATTTCTTCCTTCGGGGTGGGCTAAAGCTCCTTCCCCCTCAGCAGTGAGTCAGTGGCACATTTCAGTGTGAAGTGCTCATGCTTTTACATTCTCTGTCAGGCAGTACTGTAAAACCATTTGATACAAACATGCAAATGGGAAACAAGTGAGTAATTCGTGATTGCCTCCTGATTAAGATCAGTAGGACCATAATAATCAGATTGGGGTGACTGATCCCAACATCTCTCCTGCAGCAAGCCAGGAATCCACAATTTCAAGGCTGTGAATAGAAATTAAACTAATACCACCTGCTTGCTGTGGTCTCCACGAAAGATAAAATCGTTCATTACAGTCAGTGACTCATCTCCCAGTCTGTTGGTGCTGCTGGAGCACAGTCTCCTCTGTTGAAGGAAACTGTGCTACTGTTGCCTTTGCCTTTTGCAGTTAGGGAGAAACCAGCAGTTCAGAACTTTCTAAAAGGAAACCCAGTACTTCATACCAGTGTTAAATTCACCTGTGATGAAGAACGTTAAAGGAGATACCAACTGAGATGACAGAAATTGATGACACCAAGCTGAATGGTGTGGTTGACACGTCTGAGGGATGGGACCATCCGGAGAGACCTAGACAAGCTGAGTATGTGGGACAGTGTGAACCTCCTGAGGTTCAACAAGGTCAAGTGCAAGGTCCTGCACCTGGGTAAGGACAATTCCCACTATTGGTCCAGGCTGAGGGATGAAGGGATGGAGAGCAGCCCTATGGTGAAGGACTTGGGGGTAGTGCTGGGTGAAAAGGTGGACAGGAGCCAGCAGCATACACTTGCAGCACAGAAGCCAGCCACCTCCTGGGCTTTGTCCCAAGCATCATCACCAGCAAATTGAAGGAGGAAATTCTGCCACTGTGCTGGACTCTGGTGAGACCTCATCTGCAGTATTAGGTCCAGATCTGAGGTCCTCAGCACAAGAGAGACATAGACCTGTTGGTGTGGATCCAGAGGAGGCCACGAAAAGAATCTGAAGACTGGAACCCTTCTGCTGTGGGGACAGGCTGAGAGAGTTGGGATTGTTCAGCCTGGAGAAGGGAAGACCGAGGGAAGACCTTGTTGTGGCCTTTCAGTACTTAAAGGAGTCAAGAATAAATCTGGGGACAGTCTTTTTAGTAGGACCTGTTGTGACAGGACAAGGGGTGATGGTTGTAAACTAGAAGAGGGGAGATTCAAACTAGACACAAGGAAGACACGCTTTATGCTGAGGGTGGTGAGACACTGTCCTGGGTTGCCCAGAGAGTTGGTAAAAGCCTCATCCCTTGAAACAGTTGAAATCATGATGGATGGGACTCTGAGCTTGAGTTGAAGATGACCCTGCTGACTACAGGGGGAGCGGGCTAGATGACATTTAAAGGTCCCTTCCCACCCAAACCATTCTGTAAGTATACAATATAAATCACAGGTAGAGTTTCAGGGCATGTTTGTCAGTACTCTGAAGTACCCTAATTCCCTTGTGCAAACAGCCTTTTGGTCAACCCAGAAGTAATAAATTACTTGAGTAATCAGCACCTCGTGGTTTACAGTGGATGTTGATTCATGGGCTGCCGCGGAGATTGCCAACTGCCAGGGTGTACTCAGGAGACCTTAGGATGAAGTTGGGAGAATTGATGGGGCTTGAGAGGCTCCCTAGAGTTTTGCTTCCAGCCCTGGTTGGTTATTTTTAGAAGTGCCAATCTTATTAGCTATTAATAAGCAAAGAAGTGGCCCAAGATAAGTGGAAATATGGGAATGTTAATGAATTGACTCTCTGATGTTTGTCTGCTTCAGATTGATGGCCTTCGTAAAAGAAATTAATTAGGGGGATTTGGAAGAAGCAAAGGATAAACTCGTACTCAGGGATTGGTGCTGTGAACTGGCTATGGTGTACAATCCTCTGGTTCTTAATGAATTTCAATTTTGAAGGTTTAATAACCTAACAGCTTTGAAAACAGGCTGTATACTGCATTAACTGGGATTTCTGTGCATACATGAACGGGAATGCTGCTGTCCTTAGGCAAGGACACTTCTGCAAGGGTATTCTGGCAGAAAGGTTTTGTGTTTGTATACTATGATATATCCTACAAAGATGAGGCTTAATTTGTGCATAATACAGAGCAGAGACTTACACCCATCTTGCTTCTGTCCCAGCTGAGCATGTTTTGGAAGGTGAGAACCTGTCTTGATTTGTTACGGTGTTTGTGTGGTGTCCGTCTGCAGGAGCTTTCCTCAGAGTGGACACAGGAAGAACCAGTAAGGCAAATCCTACACAAAATCCAGTGAACGGGAGTTGAATGTGTGGGGAGAGCTTCTTTGTGCATCTCCCTTCTTCAGCATCCTTTCCCTAGTCTAAACCCAAGCTACCTCCATGCCTATAAAACCCAAATAATTAAAAGAATAAATTAACACCGCTGGGTATGATGGAGATGGTGTAGAATAAGGGCTGGATAGTGTTCTGGTTTGGGCTAGGGTTAATTTTCACAGGAATTTTCACAGATTCTGGGTGGGAAGTGCTCAGAAATCAGATGAATGGTGAAATGAAGGTGATTTCTGTCCTAATGACTTGTAATACCCAGCAGTATGAATAGCTTTGAATCAGAACTGTGAGGAATAGCAGTTTTCAGGATTTAAAAATAAAGTAGCATTTTCTTCCACAGGAATCTTCCTCTCTGACTGCCACTGTTCTTACACAGCCTGCCAGTGGTAATCCTCCTTTTCAAGGCTGCACCAGGAGTTAGAGGCTTAGAGCTTGTTCTCAGTCAAAGCTTTGAGTGTAGAGTTCACTGAGTTGGGAGTTTCACCTTCGGCATGGTTCTAACCCACATTCAATGCACGCTTCACAGTCCAGATTTCAGCTGCTGCTGCTGGCGCCCAGAATTCCTCCTGCCTTAGGGCTGCCTTCTCTCTCCAGTGCTTTGTTAGAGAAGGGCTAATGCTCCTCCCTGCTTTACCTTCCCTGCAATCAGGGTAGCGTTCTGCACCTCATCAGCTGCCATTGCCTTTCCCAGAGCAGGATGAGGACCTCTCCTATGTCAGCAGCAGAGGTATTCATGAGGCAGCAAGCAGATTTTCCTCTGAAAGCACAATCAAACCAGCACTGCGCATCGGTCCTTGCGCTTCTTCAGAGCGCATTACCTTGTGCTCCCTGAGAAAGAAATACACGTTCAGAGTTTCCCAGCAGACTCTTTCCAAAGCATTTTGTTCTCCCTACTGTTCTGGGAGTAAAAGGGTTCAACTGAACCTCCTTTCTCATCCTAAGACTTAGCTCTCAGGGATTTTCAGTTTGGAGATGGAAAAGGGAAAAAATGCAGCAGGGTTTAACAGGATTTCCATCACTTAGAATGTTGGTACCTAAACTCAATCCTGGTTACTCCCAAACAAAGGAAAAGCTGGGGTCCCCTGCACCAGGCACCCAGGAGTCATCACAGGCAGTGAACCAGGGAATGATGCTCAGAGCCAGCTAGGCTGTACAGCAGCTGCCTCATGGTCTGTCTGGTTAAGTATCACTTCATTTGGAGTGGACCAGTGGGAGAACTGCACTTAATTGCCCACAGAGTCATTGACAACCACGGTAGGAGTGCATCCCTAAGGGAAGGTAAGCATTTGCAAGGCAGGTTTAGGAAGGACATTTTGGATTCTGGCAGCACATGGGGAAGTTAGGGTACTGATGGGATGGGAAACAACATCAGCCAGGGCTACTCCTGTCTGATGTTGTGCATGATGGTGTAGCTACACCTCTGGTATTGCCACTGTGTGAACTCTCTGGTCTGTTTAAAGCTTGGGTGCTAGTGATCCTGGGTGCCTTGGACCTTGGATGCTAGGGTTGCGAGATACATCCTTCTCCCTAAAGATGCAGTCTCATATGTGGAGGTTTGACTAAACCAACCAGAATTAAACACAATAATAAGATGGGTTTGTGGCCTGCTTGCCAAGTCTCTGTGCAGAGCCAGAAAGGTGCTGTCCCCTCCTTAGTTGGAGGGAGGAAGTGCCCCCCACCACCTAAATCAAAGAGCAAAGTGAAAAAAAAGAAAGCAAGTGGCTTATTTATCATGAAGTCATTGCTCATTTAAGGTAATTTTCTGCATGAGTGGTGCCTTTCTACTCCTCTGATGTGAGTAGTATATTAGTATGCAGACTTGGGTAGCTGAATGGTAGACCCTGGAGGCATCACTCCATTATTCAGAGCTCTGGGGAGGTCTGATCTGAAATGTCTGTTTTTCCATTTTCCAGCATTTGTAATTGCATGTGTGTTTTCTTTGCCTTTTGCTGGATTTTGTGGTGGTTTTGGCTTTGTTGGTTTTTTTTCCTTTTTAGTTATACCAGCTTTGAAATGACATCTTTTTTTTTCCCCCTCTCCCTGTTATAAAAAGCCTCTCCAAATCTAAATGACACTAAAACAATTTAAAATGTGTTACTCTCTGATGTCCACAAGTCTGTAGGCACTGAAAATGTAAGAAACCTTGGTGCTTGAGGTGGTGGACTCATAAGCTTGCTGAGTTTATAACCATGCCTTCCTTTTTGGCAGTAGCTGATGCTTAAATTCTGTATTCAGGGGTTTCTCTCCTTTCAGTAAGATAATGCTACTCCACTCCCTATCAGCACTTTCCTATCCACTCCTCTTTCCCCACTCAATCCACAGACCCCTCTGCCCCTTTGGGATGGGGTTTTCCTTAGCTCTGTTTTGAGTCTGTATCTCCCATTTTGCTGTCAGCACTTGCCCGAGTCCCCTTTAAGAGTCAGTAGCAACAAGGGCACGGAGTGACTCAATCAGTGCAGAGGGGGTTTTGTCAGAAATTGCACAGCATCCAGGGGATACTTTAGGACAAACACATGCTTGTTCCTTCATGGTGTAAGTACAACACAACCCTCACACCTCGTGTCCCTTAGTCCAACTTACAGTGTATTTGCCTCAGCCTCTGCCTGCAGAATGCGAGTAGGCTGCAGTGCGTCGGATCAGTGTGTCACTGCTGATGCTGGGTGTCTGGGGAAGGCAGTAACTATCAAGTAACATGGCCTCCAGCTGGTTCTTGCCCAGAGACATCTAGAGTCAGGCAGGGTGCCTTTGGAACTGATAGCCAGCCTGTCTGCCTGCAACAATTGCTAAACTTCACTCCTCATCCTTTTCCATGAGGTTCATAGGGTCAGCTGCACTGCCTCACTGTTGTACTTGAACTTGGGAGAAGTAATCTTTTGGACTGGGTGGATGAAGGACAGTCCTATGTTGAAACAGCATCTTACCAATGCTTAAAAATATCTAAAGGGCAGAGGTCAAGTGGATGAGGACAGACTTTTCAGCAGTGCCCTGTAACGAGGCAAGAGAAAATGGGGGCAAACCGGAACCCAGGGTGTTCCATCCCATGAGAAAAAGTCCTTTCCTGTGAGGGTGCTGGAGCTCTGCACCAGGCTGCCCAGAGAGGTTGTGGTGCGTCCTTCTCTGCAGAGATTCAAAACCTGCCTGAATGTGATTCTGGGTAACCTGTTCGTGGTGGCCCTGCTTTATCAGGGACATTGGACTGATGATTTCCAGAGGTCACTTCCAATCCCCACCACTCTAGAATTCTATTAAAACCTTTCCTGTTGTCTCTTTGTGGGTTCCTATTGTCATTGTTTTGACTTTGCTGCTTGACATCCCATAATTAGCCCCTTCTGACCCTAGTCCTGTAGCAAATACTTCAAATCTTTTCTTTAAAACAGCACCAGTGCTGAGTATGTGAAATGTAATATGCAACCAGTTCTGAAGTGCTGTAAGTGCTGGGTCCTCCCCCTCCCAAATGACAGAAGTATAATGCCACTGACTGGTTGTGCCTGAACAAGATCATATATTGTAGGTCCTATGTGTTTCCTCTAGGAAGCAACTTCATTGTCCTGATTTTGGTGGTTACCTTTGGCAGTAATGAGGACCAGAGAGATTGAAATCAATGCTTTACGGTTGTAACTACTTCAAAGTACTTGCCCCTTTGCACAGATGAGATCCCACCTGCAGCAGTGGGTCCCACTCTGAGGTGCTCAGCACAGCAGACATTGGAGCAGGTCCACAGGAGGCCACAAAAACGATTAAAGGAGTTGAACCCCTCTGCTGTGAGGACAGGCTGAGAGAGTTGGGGTTGTTCAGCCTAGAGAAGATAAAACTTTGGAAAGACCTGGCTTGGGGCCTTTCAGCATTTAAAGGAGCTGATAAGAAAAATGGAGACAGACCTTTTATCTGGGTCCATTGTGACAGGGCAGGGGGTCACAGTTTTAAACTGAAAGTGCAGAGATTCAGACTAGGGAGAGGCAGAAATTGTTTACACTGTGGGTGGCGAGACACTGGTCCAGGTTACCCAGAGAGGTGGTTAATGCCCCATCCCTGAAAACATTCCAAGTCAGGTTGCATGGGGCTCTGAGCAACCTGCTGCAGTTGAAGATGTCCCTGTTGGTTGCAGGGGGTCGGACTGGATGTCCTGTCACGATCTCTTCCCACTCAAAGCATTCTGTGATTCTACTTGAAGCACCTGAGCAATAAAATTACAAGACTGATACCTTCCTCTTTTAAAGTACCATAATTGCACCTGATGCTGAGAAACGTGTGTCAGAAGTGCTTCCCTGCCTGCTTTTAAAATATTCTTTATGAAGTTGAATAATGTGTCTGCAGGGGCAGTTCTGGGAAGGTTCCCGTCCCAAATATTTCTGTTCCTTTAATGCATGCGTCATCCATTATAGCAATCTAGGAAATGTGGAGAGAGGCTGTAATTAGCAGGTCTGCAGAGACAGAAGGGTTCCAGTGAGTGAACACAGCAGCACAGAGTGACAGCAGCACACACACGTTCAAGGTCGCTCATGAGGACTTGCTGCCCCTGAAAGTGCTCAGTACCGCCATCTCCAGCCCAGGTGCTCATCCAAGTAGGGAGGAAGTGTCAGTGCCCAGAGCTGAGCTGGTGAAGGGATCTGCTGTGTGCTGCTGTCATTCCTGGCTGGGCATCGTGACCTTCACACCTCCACCTTGAAGATTTGGAGTACTACTGGCTGATAACTGAGTGGCTCTGACCAGCCCATGTCGACACACAGCTTAGCAGCAACCGAGTGTGAGACATCCACACGGCAGAGTTTGCCTGGGCCCAGGCAGCCTGGCTTTGCCCTGGGCTCCTCCTGGCTCCAAGTGCACCCTGGGCTCTGCTAGCTCCTTGCCAAGTCCTTGATATGCTGCTCCTCTTTGTCAGAAGCATTGGGGTTGTGCCAAACCGACATCCTGTTCTGGCACCAGAATACCTTGCTTTGGTTGGGTGTGTAACACTGCTTTCTTGTTGGTTGCTTGTTTTAAAGGATGTATCTTGGCCTGTCTCAGGAAGCTCCTGGCTTTACATGTGCATTTTCACTGTTATCACCTCCAAACCTTAGTTGTGCGGTCCACCACTGCCTCTGTGCACTTTGCTTGTCTTCAGTGTGAGAAAGCCACTTTCCATGTTACGCTGCTGGCACATGCAAAGCGCAGGTAGCTGCCTTCAGCTTACAGAATCGTTGAATGGTTTGGACTGGAAGGAACCTTCAAAGGTCATCTAGTCCACCACCCTGTGGTAAGCATGGGCAGCTTCAACTAGATCAGGTTACTCAGAGCCCCATCCAACATGACCTAGAATGTCTCCAGGGATGGGATATCTACCACTTCTCTGGGTAACCTGGGCCATGGTCTCACCACCCTCACCATGAACAATTTCTTCCTTATAGCCAGCCTGAATCTGCGCTCTTCTAGTTTAAAACCATCCTCTCATGTCCCATTGCAACAGGCCCTGCTAAAAATTCCATCCTCGTCTTTCTTCTTGGCCCTTTTAAGTACAGGAAAGCCACAACGAGGTCTCTCTGGAGCCTTCTCTTCTCCTAGCCAAACAATCCAAACTCAGCCTGTCCTCATAGCAGAAGGGTTCCAGCCTTTTGCACCACTTTTGTGGCTTCCCCTGGACCCACTCCAACGGGTCCATATCTCTGCTGTGCTGAGGACACCAGGGCTGGATACAGCACTGCAGGTGAGGTCTGACCAGAGCAGAGTAGATGGGGTTCAGATTGACTTCTTGTGGATAAACCGAGGTTGATGTTTCCAGTACCAAACAGTGAAAGTACACAGCGTGTTTATTTTACTCCCATAACCAGTTTCTTGCACAAAGTTGAGATGGGACTACCACTGAGTATTCCCTTTATTCATAGCAACGAATCAAAGGCATCCAGCTATTAAGGGGCTTTCTCTGTTTCTGTCTACCTAGCCTCAATCAGCTGCCACATGGAGAGGTTACAGCAGTATTACTGTAATTCCAAGCTGTCTATAGTAGATTGGCTTCTACTGGCTGTCCTTGATCAGCATGTGCTGGCTGTAGCAGGTGAGGTGCCTCTTTGGTTTAGTGAACCTGAAAGCTGAGATGCTGTGGGTGAGACTGCTGGCCTCTCCCAAGGGCAAGGAGCAGGAATGCACAGACCAAATATTTATGAGCTGTAAGACTGCAAATTGCTTTTCAAACACTAAAAGCCAGCTCTATAAAGGCAGTGTTCTTGCACAGAAGAGCTTTTTCAGCTGCTGTGACGTCTGTCAGCGTTATCTGTTTATGCTGGCATCAGAAAAGCAGACTAGCTTGGCTTGTACCAACAGGATTGTCTCCTTATCTCTGCAGTGAAGACACTTGTTCAGGGAGGTGGGGGATGAGCCCAATTCCCCTATCGCAGGTGCTTGCCCGGTTCAAACCAAACACAGGGAGGTCCATTAATAAGCATCCTTTTCTTTCTCCTTCCAAGTGCAGGCATTTTGTCACCAGTGCCTACACCCTCTCCAGGAGCCTTTAAAACAGCCTCCTGGGTAGTTTAATCCCAAGACTGGAGGGGTGTCTGGAACGGCAGCCAAAGCCGCACCCGCACGCCTCGTCCTGGAAGCGGTGGTTGAATATCTCCCTGCAGCAAGATTTCACTGTAGCCCTGCTCCATCCCGGTGACGTAGCAGCCTTATCACCACAGTGTGCAGGTCTGGCAGCGCTGCTGCTCCCTGCTAGAAGCTAATTACTATGCAGCAAGATGATCAGTTTTTCCCCAGACCGGCTTTCTATTTGTGTTCTGTCAAGTAGAAAATTAACATGGACACAGGCCAGGGATGTTTCACGCCTGAGTGCATGGAGGATGAAGGTGGTGATGGGAAGGTGAGGTGGATTTCTGAATGGTGGGTGTGGAGGATCAGGTGATGTCAAGCATCACTGGCCTGCTTCATTAGCCAGATCATCAGAGAAGTTGAGGAGCTGGGGAAGAGGCAGAGGAAAGCTGCCCATAGCGTGTGCAGTCCTCCTTAAGCACCCGTCTCAGTGTGCTTTGTTCAGAGCTGAGCTGAGCATTGTTGCCACAGAGCAGGTTAAGGGGCATGGCAAGATGTACAAGTGAGAGGCTGGCTGCTGCTAACTGCATTCATTTGTTATTGGTCACACTGGAACCTTTTCAGGGCCTCCTTTCAGGAATGCAAACATCATTGATATTTGAGGGACTCTCACCACTTGCGTTGCTGCCGAGTCCAGGTAAACACGTGAGCTTGTTAGGAGCTCTGTCAGCAGAGGGACAAAAAAGGAAACACATACTAGAATTAGAAGAGACAATAAAGGATAATAATGCCCAGTCAGTCTCACTTTTGCAGTCAGTAGCATTGCTTTTCTAAGTGTTTTGATGCTTTTTATGAAAAGTACACATGGTAACAGCCTTCAGGTGGGGCCACCTAAACTGCTCAGTGTGCCTGTTGCTTAGAGGAACATGTGGCAGGACTCAGTATTGGGGCCACTTCTCCTTAGTATCCTCATGAATGAGCTGGACAGCCTGGCAAGTTCAGGCTGGACATTAGGAAGAATTTCTTCCCAGCAAGAGTGGTCAGAGATTGGAATGGGCTACCCAGGGAGGTGGTGGAGTCACCAGTCCTGGATATGTTTAAAGGTAATTTAGACTTGGTGCTTGGGGATATGGTTTAGGATGAACCTTGGAGGGTAGGGTTCTGGGTTGGACTTGGTGATCCTGAGGGGCTTTTCCAACCTGAACCTTTCTGTGATTTCTGTGATTCTGCGAGAAGGGGATGAAGGGAGAAGGGATGAACTCTCACTAAGTTTGCAGATGACACCAAGTTGGGCCAGAGTGTTGATCTGCTGGAGGGTGAGGAGGATTTAGAGAGGGCTAGGCTGGATCAGTGGGCAGAGGCCAATGGGGTGAGGTTCAGCAAGGCCAAGCACTAGGTCCGGCATTTGTATCACAACCCCAAGAACGCTCCAAACATGAGGCACAGTGGTTGGAAACATCCTTGTGGTAAAGGATCTGAGGGTGTTGGTCAGCAGCTGGCTGAAGGTGAGCCAGCATGTGCCCAGGTAGCCCAGGTGGCCAAGAAGGCCAAGAGCATCCTGGCTTGGATTGGCAGTAATGTGGCCAGCAGGACTAGGGCAGTGATCATTCCCCTGTACTGGGCACTGGTGAGGCCACACCTCAAATCCTGTGTTAAGTTTTGTGGCCCTCACTCCAAGAGGAACATTGAAGTGCTGGAGTGTGTCCAAAGAAGGACATACTTCAGCTGGTGAGGAGTCTAGAGCACAAGTGGTGTGAGGCACAGCTGAGGAAACTGGGGTATATTAACCTGGAGAAGAGGAAACTCAGAGGAGACCTCACTCATTGTAACTCCTTGAAAGGAGGTTGGAGCCAGGCGGGGATTGTTCTCTTCTCCCAAGTAACAAGTGACCAAAGGAAATGTCCTCAAGTTGTGCCAGGGCAGGTTGGACATGAGGAATAATTTCTTCCCAGAAGGAGTGGTTAAGCCTTGGAACAGGCTGGCTAGAGAAGTGGTGGGGTCACCATTCCTGAAAGTGTTCCAAAATCTTGGAGACGTGGTGCCAAGGGACATGGTTTAGTGGTGAACTTGGCAGTGCTGCATTAATGGTTGCACCTGGTCTCAGAGGTCTTTTCCAACACTAGTGATTCTGTGATTCCTGGTAGAAATCTGGAGGGGGTTCTGTTCTTTTTTCCCACTTAACAGAAGCCACTAACATCTGATCTAGCAGATCTAGAGATCTACAGGAAGCTTTCAAGTGTCCTTCATCACAGAGAACACATTTCTGTGACTAGAAGTCTCTTGTTCTGATGATTAAGAGCAGTAGTTCAGAAGAAAAGGTTTGTCTCTGAGCCCTACATTCCTGCACTGGACAGGTACTGAAACAGATTCCCAAAGCTGTGTGCAATCAAAGCTGATAGTGATGAGACCCCAGCCAAAGTTGCTCAGAGAGGTGGCAGATACCCCCTTCCAGATCAGGTTGGACTGGACTCTGAGCACTGTGCTCAGAGATGCCCCTGCTGTCTGCAGGGCCGTTGGGATTGTGTGACCTTTGAAGGTCCCTTCCAGCCCAGCCCAGGCTGTGCTGCTCTGATGAAGCAGCCGCAGAGGGCTGCTGCTGGTAGCCTCAAAATTGCTGAGTGTTTCTTCATCCACGTTTGAAGTCTCATGGCCTGCAGGAAAGAAAATTGATCACAAATGCCTCGCATGCTCGGTGAGTCATCCTGAATTCCCAGTCTCTCAGTAATACCTTACCAGCTGGGTCAGTTATTTCAGCAACCATCACTTGAAGAAGCATCAAGATATTCTGTAGCCTGTAGATCTAAACTCTTGCAAACATTTTAACTTGATGTATTTGGCGTTGAGTAGCAGACACATTTCCTTGTCCCTGTCTCTCTCAATGCCTGGTGGCAGCACTTTGTTAAAGTGTAAGGGAAGTTCTGCTATTAGATCTTAAATATTTAATTTTGCTTGGTTTAGAATCAGAAGATCTGTCAGCTCTGGCTTTGGCAGAGGTGCCGTTGGTGTGGTGGCTTTCTCTGTCCTGATGCTTTCAGTACAGCTGGGTTGGGCAAGCCTGTGTAGTCATTAATGAAATATTGCTTCTGTAATAAAGAGAGCAATGAGATGTGATCTCACCATCTGGAAGCTCTAAGCCTAGGTCTTATCTGCAGACTTGCAATTGCAAAAGCAGTTCTAGCCTGGGCATCTCCTGTGAACTAAGAAGCACCCCAAAAGCTGATTGCTGTGAATTCAGTTCTTTAATTTTACTGTTATTAATGACAATCTTGGTTTAGAGATTTGGCCTTAAGAACACATCAGAAAAAAAAAAGCCCAAGGGACCTGGGATGTATCAGGGAAAGTGTGTCCAGTAGGTCTAGGGAGGTTCTCCTCCCCCTCTGCTCTGCCCAGGTGGGACCACACCTGCAATAATTTATCCAGTTTTGGGCTCCCCAGTTCGAGAGAGACAGGGACCTGCTGGAAGGAGTCCAATGGAGAGCTGTGAGGATGACTGTGGGACATGTGTCCCATGAGAAAGACAGAGAGAACTGAGGCTGTTAAGTCTGGAGAAGAGAAGGCTGAACGGAGAACTTACATCTATAAATACTGATGAGTGGTGCCAGGATGAAGGCAGTGGTCTCTTTTTGGTGGTGCCCAGAGACAGAATAAAAAACAACAAGCTGGAACACAGAAAGTTCCACTAAACGTGAGGAGAAACTTCTTTAACTGTGAGAGTGACGGAGCACTGGAACAGGCTGCCCAGAGAGGTTGTAGAGTCTCCTTCTCTGGAGGCCTTCAAGGCCCATCCGGATGCGTTCATGCGTGACCTGAGCTAGATTCAGTGGTGCTGCTCTGGCAGGGGGCTTGGACCCAAGGATCTATGGAGGTCCTTTCCAACCCCTAACATCCTGTGATCCTGTGAACACTAATTAGCTCTTGGTGGCTACTGCAGTAGGAGGAGATCGTGAAATCCTGAACTCTCCCTTTCCTGGACTTAGTCCTTCCAGAGACTTGAAAACATGTGGGGAGAGTCACTGCACAGAGAGAACACTTCAAATGCCAGCACTGTGATGTGCTTCTGAGTACAAAGAAACCTCAAAAGAGTTTCCAGTGCTGTGTTTTGAAAGCAGATTGATTGAAATGAAAATATTTTCAATTATCTTAAAAACAAAACCCAGCAACAATATTCCAATGTTCCACTCTCAATGCCTGGCTTCTGTTTACTGGGTAGCATTCCTGAAAGCCTCTCCTAATTTGCAGAGGAGTAGTATCTTTAGGAACTTTCAGGAAATTAGTTGAATTATCTAATCATTTAAAAACCACACACACACAAAAATAAAATAAAACCTTTGCTGCAGGGTTGTTCCTTGCTTTCTTAAATGAATAACTTCTTTCTAATAGCTCTGACATGCTTAGGTTGTGTCAGCAGTGTTCAGAGTGGTGGCTTTTTGTCTTTCCCTAGTGCTGATAAGGCATTTTGGTTATCTCAGATCTATTTTTTTTTTCTCCATTGTTGCCTTTCTCTGTGGTTGGCTGGGAGTGATTCACACGAAAGAGCTTCATGTTTTCCCCAAAGATAATATCCAGCATTATGGAGAGTGTAAGTGCCAAAACAAACTCATTGGAGGCTGTGGATGGAGCTGCTTTCATGCAGCACATCAGGAACGTGGTGTGTGGTTTTTCAGTCAGCATCCAGTACACGATAGACAAGAAAACATTCTCTCAGCCTACTTTCCTACCAGTTTTATGGGATTGAAACCCTAATTTTGACCTTTCCTTCTGTGAGGAGACCTGGACACACTCAAGAAGTGAGCCCCTGTGAACTTCCTAGGGTTCAACAAGGCCAAGTGCAAGACCTTGACAACCCTTGGTGTCAGTGCCAGTAAGAGGGGAAGTTCAAGAGAAGAGGCTGGTCCCTGACCCCTGCTTTCCTGTGCTGGACAGATTCCTGAAGCTCTGTACTGTTTTTACACAGAGGGTGGTGAATCACTGGTCCAGGTAGCCCAGAGGGGTGATAGAAGCCTCATCTCTGGAAATATTCTAGGTTAGGTTGGTCAGGGCTCTGAGCAACCTGATCTGGTTAAAGATGTCTGTGCTTACTGCAGGGGGGGTTGGACTAGATTACTTTCATGTGTCCCTTCCAACCTAAATGATTCTGTGATTCTAAACAGGTTCTGCCAACTTGAGGAGCAAGGGCTTGCCCCAAAGCAAGCTCTGGATGGTTGCCTGAATGTCAGCTTTGCTTTGAAGTCCTGCATGGAGTCTGGGTTTTGGATTGCAGTGGTTTTCAGAAGGCATGTTGGATAGCTAGCTGTCATCTTGGCCTTAGTGGAGGTCAAAGCAAGGCACAGTAGAAATTAAAATCTGAAACTTCCGTTTCAGTAGCCTGACTCCCCACCAAGACCATTGGTAAAAAGAGGGTTGTGTTTTCTCTCACTCCTGACATCAGGCTCCAAGTCACCCACCCCCAAGTCTTGAGAGACTCTAAAACGTGCACTTTGTGGGCTCTCAGTGGCAGCCTCTGAGTTCTCCTAATGCTTTGGCAGCCTTGGGCCAATCATGGGAGGCCAAGGAGTTTCTCACTGACTTTGCTTTGTGTTGAAAATGCAGATGTTCATGGTCTGTCCCATGGCAGCAGCAGCTGCCAAGGCTCTGTGCAATTGCTGTTTTACCAAGGAAGTACTGGAGGGGGCTGCAGAAGCATTTGTTGCTTCCTTCTCTGTGCCTTTTCAAAGCCACAAAGATGATGTTCCAGCCATGGCAGAGTGTTCCCCTCACAGGGCATTAGTGTGCCAGCTGCAACACTGGGGAATGTCCTTTCTGACACCCAGAGACTTAGCTGTGGCCATCCCAAGTCCCTGTGGCTGGCTGGAGGCTCAGGGTGAATCATTCTGGGTGAAATTGATCTCGCTTTGGTGAACACAGTATCACCCTTCCCTGTCCTGCTGCCTGCACTAAACACGAATCCCTTTAATAGCAACCTTGAAGGACAGTCCTGGTTGCCTGAAATCCTACATGATTCACAGGTTCACAGACTGCATCAGGTTGGAAGGGACCCTCAAAAGTAATCTTGTCCAAGCCCCCTGCACTCAGCAGGGATACTTCCAATTACATCAGGCTGCTCAGGGCCAAGTCAAGTCTGATTTTGAAAGTCTCAGGACCAGGGCCTCAACCACATTCCTGGTCAGCCTGTTCCAGCATTTTACCACTCTGATTGTAAAGAATTTCCTCTTGATGCCCAATCTAAGTCTACCCTGCTCCAGTTTCAAACCACTGTCCCTCATCATGTCACTGCAAGCCCTTCCTGTAGGTCCCCTCCAGATACTGAAATGTAGCTTTTCTTCTCCAGGCTGGACAGCCCAAATTCCTCCAGCCCAGCTTGACAGGAGAGGTGCTCCAGCACTGTGATCATCTTTGTGGCCCTCCTCTGGACCTGCTGCAGCAGCAGCATGTCTCTCTTGTGTTTGGGGCCCTAAAACTGGACACTCTGCTCCAGATGGGCTCTCCCCAGAGCAGAGCAGAGGGGCTGAATTACTTCCCTTGACCTGCTGGCCACATTTATTTTGATGAAGCCCAGGATGCAATCTGTGTGTCCAGGGCTCTCCCTTCCTCAGGCCAAAGCATCAAACCAGTTAGTTAATCCCAAAACAACCTGGAAGAGCCTTGGCTATTGCTGGGATTGCAGCTGGCATGGTAAGGGATTGAGGCAACTGGTAAGAGCCCCACAAACTGCTTTTAAGCAGTATTTTGGGGGGGAAGGGAGCTGTGAGACACAGTGTACCTCGACTGGGCAGCTCTGGAAAAGATTTCAGTTGTTGCCAACAGATGCAGAGGTCCGGGTAGAGACAAGCCTCTTATGTGCCTGGGTAAGTCTCTGCTGTGGAAATTTTATGAGCTATTAGTAGGTCTCTAATGGTCCTGAAAACAATCTCATTTTCACTTAGTTCTGTAACTAGTGAGCCATGGAGAGGGAATCTTTGAGGATACTCAGCCTCAGATGCTGCATCGCAATATTGCTACGTGGCAGGGCTGAGGCAGAAGGATGTGTTCATGGGGGCTGCACAGAAGAGGTCATGGGAAAGGAGCTGCTGCACCTCAGCAATGAAATCTGATTTCTGCCCTCCTCTGGGTAGCAGTCCCATGCCAACTGCTCATCCTTCTGGGCCAGGATAATGTTGAACCCCAAATGATGTGGTTGTTTTGCTCTGTACCCTGCTACAGGCAGATTATCACCTCACGGGAAAGGCTTAAGCCTTTGGTGTTGCTGTGCTGGTTACTGAAATATTATTGTATGGATATTTGACTAGCCATTTGTACAACTGTGTACAGTTCTGGAGCCTCCAACACAAGAAGGACATTGAACTGTCGGAGCGAGTCCAGAGGAGGCCACGAAGATGCTCAGAGGGCTGCAGCAGCTCTGCTATGAGGACAGGCTGAGAGAGTTGGGGCTCTGCAGCCTGGAGAAGAGAAAGCTTTGAGGAGACCTTGTAGTAGCCTTCCAGTATCTGAAGGGGGCCTACAGAAAGGCTGGAGAGGGACTGTTACAAGGTTTTGCAATGACAGGACAAGGGGCAATGGGTTTAAACTGGCAAAGGGCAGATTTAAACTGGATGTTAGGAGGAAGTTCTTTCCAGTGAGGGTGGTGAGATACTGGCACAGGTTGCCCAGAGAGGTTGTGGCTGCTCCCTCCCTGGAAGAGTTTAAAGCCAGGTTGGATGAGGCTTTGAGCGACCTGTTCTAGTGGGAGATGTCCCTGCCTATGGTGGGGGTTTGGAACTAGATGATCTTTGAGGTCCCTTCCAACCTAAATCATTCTATGATTCTGTTTAAATATTACAGTGAAAAACAAGTTTGGGGTTTTCTCAGTAGGCTCCACCATTATTTGGATGCTTCTAAAAGAAGAAAACAAAAGGTGACTAAATTAACCCACAGCCATTGCCTCTTATGCCAGGTGGGATTACAAGAAGTCCTTGTCTCATTGGCTTGTGCTTCCACACCTGCCTGCTTTTCCCTCCTTCCAGGTGTAGATGTTGCCCTCATGCCTGGACAGCCTGCCACTGTCCCACTGCACTGCAACACCATATTATGGGCTGATGGTCCAGGGGTCACAATCCTGCACACCTGGCCTCTATGCTTCTGGATGCAAACCCCACAGCTGCTTCTTGGGATGTCTCGGGGAGATCTTTTTTCCCTCAAAAGCCTCGTCCCTTGGAAATGTTCCTGCAGCACTGGAGCTAGTGAGACATACCAAGTTAGAGCTGAGCAGCAGGGAAACCATGCTGTGTCTTGAAGCACAGCCCTGTGAGGAGCAGCTGAGGGAGCTGGGGTTATTCAGCCTGGAGAAGAGGAGGCTCAGGGGAGACCTTGTTGCTCTCCACAGCTGCCTGAAAGGAGGCTATAGCCAGGTGGGATTGATCTCTTCTCCTGGGCAATCAGTGACAGAACAAGAGGACACAGCCTGAAGCTGCACCAGGGCAGGTTTGGGCTGGGTATTAGGAAGTTCTTCACAGCAAGAGTGATTGGCATTGGAATGGGCGGCCCAGGGAAGTGGTGGAGTCACCCTCCCTGGAGGTGTTTAAAAGGAGGCTGAATGAGGCACTTAGTGCCATGGTTTAGTTAATGAGAAGGTGTTGGGTGATAGGTGGGACTCAATGATCTCGAAGGTCTCGTCCAACCTGATTGATTCTGTGATCTTCCATGTGCAGGCCTCAGGTTGAAGCATCCCTTTCTCCTCTTCAGGTGGTATTTTGATGAGACACCGGCACAGGTTGCCCAGGGAGGTTGTGGCTGCTCCCTCCTGGGAGGTGTTCAAGGCCAGGTTGGATGAGGCCCTGAGTGGCCTGTGCTAGTGGGAGGTGTCCCTGCCTATGGCAAGAGGTTGGAACTGGATGATCCTTGAGGTCCTTTCCACCCTTACCATTCTATGATTTTCCTGTAGAGGGACAGTAGTTTTGTGGAAGAAGTTGCTGCTGTGGGCATGGCTGAGATGACAACTGAGATGCTTTGTGAAGCAGCACAGCGTGGGACCCCAGGGCACGGGGCTGGCCAACTGCATCATCATTCTTGTTAATAGCTTGAACCTGTTGCCCTCAAATGAGGAGGAGCTGGTCCTTAACTAGAGCCACTTAATAGCTCTGAGATTAATGGAGGCAGCACACAGTGCTCTGGTGCAACCCAAGCTGCCTTCTTTAAAACCCACGCATTTCCAGAGGGCTTTAGGAAAACAGGAGCTGTGTTAAATAACCCTGATCAAGGTGTTTTGAAAACCATCAGCTCAGTTACTGAGTTGTCCTTTACCTTCCAGAGGGCTGTTCTTCAGCTCTAGATTTCAATAATCCTTTTAACTAAGTTGTTCTGGGCCATGAGTGGGGTGAGTCTGCTGTTCTACTGCCAAAATCTCTGTGTCTTATGACCACAGAGGATGTTTCTTGGCAAGACAAAGATGACAGCTTATTCCTGGTCAGGGATCCTAACACTCCAGAGAGCAGCAAGAGGGAGTGGCTATATGTGCAGTGGACATGGACATTGCCTTGACTTCAGCTTCACACTGAAGCTGAGGGAATTTAGGTCCCCTCAGGATTTTTTTAGTTAAGGTTGATGCTCTGCTGCTTATGTCACAGAGGCTTTGCCACTGCTTGGAAGTAAATGTGCTCTGGTGTTCTTCAGTGTGGAGTTCTTTGTGGTGTTTCACAGTCTTCTCAGCTTCAGCTGGAATGAAGAGCATGAGGACATTCTATGCTCCAGACATGGGGAGGAGTGCCTGGGAAGATGTGAGGTGCAAAAGGACCTAGGGTTGTTGGTCAGCAACAGCTGAAGATGAGCCAGCAGTGTGCCCAGGTGGCCAAGAAAGCCAACAGCATCCTGGCTTGGATCAGCAATAGTGTGGCCCGCAGGACCAGGGCAGGGATCATCCTCCTGCGCTAGGCACTGGTGAGGCCACACCTCAAATCCTGGGTTCAGTTTTGGGGCCCTCACTCAGAGAAGGACATTGAGGGTCTGGAGTGTGCCCAGAGGGCAGCAAAGCTGGTGAGGGGTCTGGAGCACAAGTGGTGTGAGAAGCAGCTGAGGGAACTGGGGTTGTTTAGCCTGGAGAAAAGGAAACTCAGGGGAGACCTCCTCACTTTCTACAACCTGAATAGAGGTTGTAGCAAGCTGGGGATCAGTCTCCTCTCTCAAGTTACAAGTGATAGGACAAAAGGAAACATCCTCAAATTGTGCCAGGGCAGGTATAGGTTGGATGTGAGGAACAGTTTCTCCCTTAAAACGGGTGTCAAGTCCTGGAACAGCCTGCCCAGGGCAGCAGGAATTCCTATCTCTGGCAGGATTGAAAAGCTGTGTAAATGTGCTGCTGAAGGACATGGTTTAGTGGTGACCTGGCAGTGCTGGGTTAATGGCTGGAGTTGATGATTTTTAAGGACTCTTCCCAACCTGAACAGTTCTACTATTGTGTGACATCTCAGGTCTGGGTTTCAACTGTCCCTTCCACATTTTAAATTGATGCACTGCTTCTCGAGGGTGTTGGCTGGGGGTAGCTGTTGTGATGTGTGCTGAGGAAATGCAGGACCCCTCTTTTAAAGACACCTTTGAGAGCAGCAGTTGGTCAAGTTGCCACAGCGATGTGTGGGCAGGAAGGGGTTACCAGCTGCGCCAGGTCACTCCCTGCCTGGGAGATGCAGCTGATTCCTGGAGAGCCATTTGCAAGCCCCAGCGGTTTCCAGGAACTGGCTGGAGGGATGAGATTAAAGGAAAGGGGGTTTGCTTCTCTTGATGCTGAGCCGTGTCCTATCTGTCCTTCTGTCCCTACCCACCAGCTGCGCTCCCAGTGCTGCTGCATTGCCGAATTTCTCCTCCTTCCCCCGATGACTAATGTCTACAGCTGTGAGTAATGAGATAAGGTGAGGGGGAAGGCTGCTGTGCCGGACCCGTGCCGCCAAGGGTTGGTGGGGCCAAGCTCGCCTCACCCCGCAAACGGATGCTGCGGGATCTCGTTAAGAGAGGAAGGAGGGAAGAGGCTGTTTGAGAACCCGGGCGCTGGGAGCTGTCTCTTTCAACAAGGACAATTGGACTGCGGCTGCGGAGGGAGCCCACTTGTCTCTGAAGTGGAGCTGAGCTCATTTCTAGGAGACATTGGACAGTTTGTCCGGTTTTAGAGCCCTTCAGTTCCTGGTAATGATGCCTGCAGCTGGGCTGCCTCCCCTCAAGAGCCTGTCTTTGGGTTTTGTTACCTTGATTCCTCTCCCTCACACCTTGTGGCCTTTCTCAGGACAAAAAAGATGATTCAGGACAGAAAGAGCAGCTGTGCTCCTGCCTTCTCCTTCTTAGAAATACTGTAATTAGCCCCAATGCTAATGAGTAAACACCCCTGCTCCAGCATGGCAGCCAAGGAGGCCTGGCACCGAGGATTCAGTTTTGTGGCTCTCACTACAGAAAAGACATTGAGGTGCTGGAGCATGTCCAGAGAAGGGCAACAGAGCTGGTGAAGGGTCTAGAGCACAAGTCTGGTGAGGAGCAGCTGAGGGAGATGGGATTGTTTAGCCTGGAGAAAAGGAAGCTCAGCAGAGACTTTGTTTTTGACAACTCCCTGAAAGAAGGTTGGAGAGAGTAGATGGGCATTGGCCTCTTCTCCCAAGGAACAAGTGACAGGATGAGAGCAAATGGTCTGAAGTTGCACCAGAGGAGGTTTAATTTGGACATAACGAGAAACTTCTTCACCGAAGAGCTTACCAAACGCTGGAACATGCTGTGCTCTTCCAGGGTTGAATCCCCACCCCTGCAGGTGTTTAAAAGGTGCACAGGTGGGGTGCTGAGGGGCATGGCTTAGCACCAGACTTGGTAGAGTTAGATAATAGTTGGACTCAGTGACCTTAAAAAGTCTTTTCCAACCAAAAACTATTCTATGATTCAGAGGCTGAGCTTCTTTCAGCATCCATGCAAGTGACTTTCCTGCCCAGCCCTGCCTTCTCCACACTAAATTAAAACTCTTTGTCATTCTTCTCACAGGTGTTGGCACCAGGAACTACTACAGGAAAATTGGCTATGAGCTGGAAGGGCCTTACATGGTGAAAAAGCTGGACTGATGCCCCAGGAGATCCTCCCTTCCATCAGCTATTGGAAGGGGAGGAAACAAGATTCAGCCTGGAAAGAAATCTCAAGATGACAGATGTAAGCTACAAACCAAAGCCTGCCAACTGCCAAGGACTTGCCCATGGCAGCAAATAGGGCATCTCCACTGAGGAGTGCAGTTCTGGGATCTGCCCATTGCTCCAGGAGAGGCTGGAAACATTTCATGTGTCTTGGAACCTATGTAAGCATGACAATAGAGGGCTGAAGTGCAACTGAACTGAAATCTTTGAATTTGGGGACCCTGTTGAACAGCCAAGTGGGAAAATCATTTGTTGTATATATGATGTTGTCAGCAGGCTTTTGGTCATCACTGAAGCTGTGTGGGTCATCCTGCAACATGAATTAATTCTTTCTCTCTCTGTATTTGTTGTCAGTGCTGATCAGTATCTAAAGGGTAGGGGGCAAGAGGATGGGTCCAGACTCTTCATTGGTGCCTGGTGACAGTGGGCACAAACTGGAACCCAGGAGGTTCCATCTAAACATAAAGAAAAACTTCTTTCCTGTAAGGGTGCTAGAGCACTGGCACAGGCTGTCCAGAGAGGCTGTGGATTCCTCCTCTTTGGAGAGATTCCAAACCTGCCTGGATGCCATCCTGGGCAGCCTGCCTTGGGTGACCCTGCTTTCGTAGGGCAGTTGCACTGGCTGATTCCCAGAGGGCCCTTCCCAGCCCCGCCACGCTGGGATTCTGTGGTTACCCGGGAGGAGGAGCAGCTCTGGGAGGAAGCACCGCGCAGTAAATACGACTCTGCCAGTGTGATCTATTGCTGCTCCTGACCAGCAACTGGCAGGGTCAGCGGCCGGGACCGTGCTGACGTCTGCTGACGCACGAGCGGCAGAGCAGCGGCTGGCGCTGGGCAGCACGGAACCAGCACCTCCTCGCTGGGCAGCACCACACTGCCTGGCAATAAAGCTGCTGTTAGCTAAGGTAACTGCTGCTGCCCAGCACTGTAAGGGGCAGGGGGTGGAAACCACAGCCCCTGGGTGCTGGAGCCTCTTGCCCTGCACGGAGGGTCTGATATGCAGAGGGGAGGTGGAGTGCGATGCCTCTCACCAGTTGTTTTTATCCCCTCCAAGGCACTGGCAAATGGAGCATGGTAAGCGAGTGACACCACAAAAGCAGGGGAGATGAAAAGGGACAGGTTCAGAGGGGTGCAATTTCTGTGTGGAATCCTTGAAATTTTCCACAAACTGTGTTGTTCTGGTGCTGCTGACAGAGTTATGAATCACTCTGACGCTCTCAGCTCTGACAGCCCAGGGTTGAGCTTTTTTTTTTCAAGTCCTGACCACTGCTTCCATACATCTGGGAGTGAAGCCCTCTGGCTAATCAAGGGAAGGTCAGTCACACTGGTGGCTTGCTGTAAGACCACTGTGGGTTGAGTTTACAAGCAGCTCTATCAAGAAATAAAGCAATATTTTTTTTTTGGGGGGGGGGGG
>VWYK01030405.1:23118-45870 GCA_013399775.1 Semnornis frantzii | reverse complement strand
GTTTTAAACCAGAGGTTGCTTCATCTTCCCATTTGTTCTTTCTGGGGTGATTTCATGCTGCACTGGCTCAGCTGCTGCAGAGCTCACCGGGCTTGTCTGCACAGGCTGGGGTTTGTTTCAAAGTGTGATGTATTGATTTGTGGCTTTGATGGAAATGCAGCCAGATGAAGAGCTCGTTTGTGCTTCTCCCTGAGCTGTCACTTCCGCCAGGGACAGGGAGTTCCTCCAGTGCCTGTTCTGGCATAGGTCCTGTCTGCCGTGCCACTGGGTTTTGAGATGGGGTCAGGGAATCTCAAGTGGTGGCTCTGCAGTCATGCCCCTTGTCAGAGCATGAGCAAGCCTTGCTGGGGCAGCTGGGGTGGCCCAGGAGACCTGAGTTCATAGAATGATCTGGGTTGGAAGAGACCTCCAATAGTCATCTAGACCAACCCACCCTGCAGGGAACAGGGACATCCTCAACTAGATCAGGTTGCCTAGAGCCCTGTTGGGCCTCACCTTGAATATCTCCAGGGATGGGGCCTCAGCCACCTCCCTGGACAGCCTCCTCCAGTGTCCCACCACCCCCATGGTGAAGAGCTTGTTCCTAATATCCGATCTGAATCTGCTCTTCTCTAATTTGAAACCACTACCCCTTGTCCTCTCACAGCAGACCTTTGTGAACAGTCCCACTCCATCCTTCTTGTAGGCTTCCTTCAGGTACTGGAAGGCTGCTATGAGGTCTCCCCAGAGCCTTCTATTCTCCAGGTTGAACATGCATCCCAGCTTCCTCAGCCTGTCCTCGTAGTAGAGGTGCTCCAACCTCCTTATCACGTTTCTGCCCCACCTCTGGACCTGCTCCATCAGGTCCATGTCCTTCCTGTACTGAGGGCTTCAGAGCTGGATGCAGTACACCAGAGGAGGTCATACCAGAGCAAAGTGGCAGAATCACCTGTGTCACTCTGCTGACCAGAAAGGTCCTGAGCTGTGGCTTCACACTTGGGTGTCTCCCTGTGAGTGGTGTGGGTCAGTTGCCTGGAGAGAGCTGGGGAAGAGATGTGTTAGCAGGTGGTGTGTGAATTTTCCATGAGTTCTATTGTGGCTTACGGGGTCTGCACTTGCCTGAGCGTAAGCCAGGGCAACATCATTCCCTGCAGTGCACACTGCTGCCTGTAGTACAACTGCTGGGAGGAAAAAAGCAAAGCCTCACCTCCCTCCAGAGCTGCTCCAAGGGCTTTCAGGCCTTCTTGTGTTTCAAGTAATGACCAGAGCTAACAGTAAGAAAGCCACAAAGTCTGGTGGAAGGAAACTTGAGAAAACTGAGTGAGCAGGAGCCCTCCCATGGGGATTCTGGCAGCTTTGAGCTACATTTCCTTAACAGGAAGTAGTGGCAGTGTAGGACCAGGTATCCAAATCACAAACTAGGGAGCCTGGTGTGGCTTGAGACACAGCACATTTGTACCAGTAGCCCTGGCTGTAGTCAGAGCAGCTCTTTGCACAGAGGCTTGTAGACCACAGACATGGCCATGTTCTTTGCCAGGCTGATGCCCGCAGCCCATGTCATAAATGCTGATGGGTGTTTAGGCAAAAGGCCATCCTGCTGCTGACCTCTTCTGCAATCCCTGCCAGGACTACACCAAACAACTGCTTGGTCTTGTTGTTCTTTAAACTTAGAAGTTCATGTTCCTGGCTGAAGGTGAGCAGATGCCCTTATCCTTCTCCCCTCTGTGGGGGAAGAAGGAAGCATTGCTGAGCACCATAAATTTTATTACAAGAGAATTTGTCACCTGTGGTTAAGTTTGGGTAAGCTGTGTTGGCTTTTTGCTGGCCCAGTAAATGTCTTCTTACTGGTCTGCTCAGGACTTTGCCAGTTGGCTGTAACCTGGAGTTTTGCAGTACTCTGAAAGCTTGGGTAATTATGATGGAATCATAGAGTTGTTTAGGCTGGAAAAGACCTTTAAAATAATCAGGCCCAACCACTATCCCAGCACTGCCAGGTCACCACTCAATCATTTCCCACAGCACCACAGTTACACAGCTTTTCAGTCCCTCCAGGCATGGTGACTCTTAGCCCTGCTTCCCTGGACAGCCTGTTCCATAGCTTGACAACCTTCATCACAAGGTCATTCCTCATGTCCAACTTAAAACTCCCCTGGCACAAGTTGAGGTCATCTCCTCTCATCTTGTTCTTTGGGAGACCAAGACCCGCCTTGCTCCAAGGACTTTGTAGAGAGTTGGAACGTCTCCCCTGAGCCTCCTTTTCTCCAGGTTGAGCAATCTCAGTTCTCAGCCTCTCACAGAAGTGGCCTCCTCTGGACCCACTCTTTTCTTGGTCCATGTCTTTCCTGTTCTGAGGAGTCCAGAGTCAGACACAGCACTGGGGTCTCACCAGAGTGGAGCAAAGAGGCAGATTCCCTTCCCTTGGCCTGCTGGCCACATTGCTTTGGATGCAGCCCAGCTTGGCCTTCTGTGCTATGAGCACACACTGCCAGCTCCTGTCCAGCTTCTCACCCATCAGCAGCCCCAAGTCCTTCTCCACAGGCTGCTCTCCATCCCTTCACCCCCATCCTGGACTGATACCCAAAGTTTCCCCTACCCAGGTGTAGGATTTTACACCTGGCCTTGTCAGCCTCAGGAAGCTTACACAGCCCAAGAACACACACAGGTGCCTCATGTCCATTCCTGCATGAATTTTAACCTCTTGAAGTTCTCCTGGTCCAACTTTCTGGGATGCTAATGCTCAATACCTGCCACTGGCTGTGGCCAAGATGTGGCATCGGGGTGCTGGGTGCCAGGGAGCTCAGGTGCAGTTTGAGCTGTAATAAGCTGCTCGGGGCAGGAGCTGGGTGATTTCATTGCTGTAATCTTGTGCTTCCTGATGTGAAATGAAGCTCTGCCAGCTCCAATATTTCTCCTCTTTCTATTTATGTCTTTTCCTCATTGCTTCAAAATTTATCTTCTGCCCCAGCTTTGGTAGTGCTGGGGTGATGAGTGAAGTGCCAGTTCACTGCTGCTGCAAGCACGAGAGCTGCAGAGCAGGTTCTTACTTACCCTAGCATGGGAAGAAGCCCTTTTGGCCCAGGAGGCTTAGAGGAGACCTTCTCACCTTCCATAACTCCCCGGAAGGAGGCTGAAGCAAACTCAGAGGTTGGTCTCTTCCCCCCAAGGAACAAGCAATAGGACAAGAGGAAAAGGCCTCAGGTTGCACCAAGAGAGGTTTAGGTTAGACACAAGGGACAATTTCATCCCCCAAAGGGTTGTCAAGCCCTCAAAGAGGCTGCCCAGGGCAGTGGTGGAGTCACCTTCCCTGAAGGAATTGATGAGCTGTGTAGATGTGGTTCTGAGGAACATGGTTAGTGGTGGATTTGGCAGTGCTGGGTTGATGGTCAGACTCAGTGATCTTAGAATCTCCTTCAACCTGAGTGGTTCTATGCCTACACTTTTGAGGCATGTCTGGGCCCCTCTGTGCTTTAGTGCTCAGTCCCAGCTTGGTGTTACCTAGTGGGCATCACCTTACTGATATAGCTCTGCAGCAAAAGCCACCCAGATCCACCACAGCACCTGCACAACCACCTGTGCTGTATCCACAATGAAAACATAGCCATGGACACCTCCAGCTGCTTGTCTTGCCACCAACTGCCAGCTGCCTGTTGGTCATTCTGGTGCAATACCACCTTCAGAGCCTGTAGGTGCTCCCTGAAGCTCTGAGAGTGACTGCACAACCCAGGTCAGGCGAGATGAACCAGGCAAACACAGCAGCTGTGGGCACTGAACAGGTCTCAGCAGTAACTTCTACAAGGTAGAAGAGCTGGCTCCAGGAGATGGATGTCTGACTGCAGCCTAGAGTAGCAAGGAGCTGGAAATACAAGGAAAGCTGGGGAATACCTCAAAAACTCAAGATGTTCAAGCCTAAGATGGCCAAGCTGTAATGTCACTATTACATTACTATTACCATTGATGGGTGACAAGCTGGAAGTGAGCTGGCAATGTGCAGTCACAGCCCAGAAACCAACTGCAGCCAAAGCACTGTGCCCAGCAGTCAAAGAAGATTCTGCCCTTCTACTCTGCTCTACATCAGTGAGACCCCAGCTGCAGTGCTTTATCCAGCTCTGGAGTCCTCAGGGCAGGAGAGACGTGGACCTGTTGGAGCAGGTCCAGGGAGGGCCACAACAATGATCTGAGGGGGATGGAACCCCTCTGCTATGAGGACAGGCTGAGAGATTGAGAGGTCTTCAGCCTGGAGAAGAGAAGGCTCAAGGTAGACCTTACTGTGGGTTTTCAGTATTTAAAGGGGCTGATAATGTATGAAGATGGGAACAGACTTTCAAGCAAGGCCTGTTGAGACAAGACAAAAGGTGGTGGTTTTAAACTGAAAGAGGGGAGGTTCAGACTAGAGAGAAGGTAGAAATGGTTTGCACTGAGGGTGGTGAGACACTGGTTCAGAGGTGGTAGAAGTCCCATGCCACATAGGGTGGAGGGGTCTGAGGATTTCAGCTGCTCTCAAGAATCGATCCCCTTCTGCCAGCTCAGATTTCTTTTCTTCTCCACTCTCATCCTTCATGTGGCAGCAGCAGGGGCTGCCTCCTGCCTTCGGTGCAATAAGCAGTCACACCAGGGGCTCAGGGAATCTGCAAGGAAAGGAAAAAATTAAATCAGGAGAAGCAGGAGCCAGAAAGGAGCCTGGTTTTAAGAAATCCAGCAGTCATGGTCTGGCTGTGCTCATCAGCTCTGTTTAATGAAGAGTTGGGTGGTTCAGGAAAACAGAGTCACAGTGAAATGGCACTGCTCAGGCCTCAGGTAAAAGCCTTTGGGCTCACCTTGAGTCCTTTTCCAAACGGGGATGGAGTGGCTTGGCACTGATTTATTGCTGTTGCTGCCTGCTTCCCCTGGTGTCCCTTCCCCGCCTCAGGCAGCTGCTGCAAAGGCACAGGGTGGTCACACACCTCAGATCCTGGCTTCAGTTTTGGGGCCCTCCCTCCGAGAAGGACATTGGGGTGCTGGAGCATGTCCAGGGAAGGGCAGGCTCTAGAGCACAGGTCTTGTGAGGAGCAGCTGAGGGAACTGGGGTTGTTTGGTCTGGAGAAAAGGAGGTTGAGGGTAAAACTTGTTCTACAGCTCCCTGAAAGGAGCCCAGCATGAGCTGGGAGTTGGTCTCTCCTCCCAAGTAGCAAGTGACAGGACAAGAGGAAGTGGCCTAAGTTGTGCCAGGGGAGATTAGGATTTGCAGTGGGGAACATTTCATCATAGAAAGGTTTGGCAAGCCTGGAGGGGTCTGCCCAAGGAAGTAGCTGAATCCTTACACCCTGGAGCAGCTGAGAAGCCCTAGAGCTGTGTTGTTGAGGGACATGGTTTAGTAGTGACTTGGCAGTGCTGGGTTAATGGTTGAACCTGGTGGTTAAAGGCCTTTTCCAGCCTAAACGATCCTGTACTTCTATGTCTGAAGTCTCCTTTTGAACACCAGCTCCTGCAGACTCACTCTGGTGGGTTTAAACACTTGCACTGACACTCTTGGCTTTTTTTTTTCCTCCCCCCTTTCAGTTTGTTCATAAACATGTGGGAAAGTCAAATGTGGTGGGTTTCACCTTGATCTTTAAGTGAAAGGCTGAGAACCCTCAGTCACAAACCACCAGCTACAGTCATTCAGCACACAGCTTCAGCAGAAACTGCTGCTGGTTGCATAGAAAATGAAAATGAACCCAGATTCCTCTGTAGATGCCTGTCCTCATTGATGCTTCCCCACAAAATGGGTGTGGGGCTCACTTTTAATCTTAGAATCATTGAATCACAGAATTATTTACACTGGAAAGGACCTTCAAAGGTCATCTAGTCCAACCCCCCTGCAGTGAGCAGGGATATCTTCAACTAGAGCAGGTTGCTCAGAGCTTCATCTGACCTGATCTAGAATGGTTCCAGGGATGGGGCTTCTACCACTTCTCTGGGCAGCCTGGGCCAGAGTCTCACTACTTCCAGCATAAAAAGATTCTTCCTTCTTTCTAGTCTGAATTTCCCTTCCTTTAGTTTAAAACAGTCGCCCCTTGGCCCATCACAACAGGCCCTGATAAAAAGTCTGTCCCTGGCTCTCTGTCAGGCCTCTAAGTACTGAAAAGCCACAATAAGGTCTCCCTGGAGTCTTCTCCAGGGTGAACAACTCTAGAGCCTCTCAGCCTGTCCGCACAGCTGAGGAGTTCCAGCCCTCACATCATTTTTGTGGCCTCCTCCTGACCTGCCCCTACAGGTTTACTTCTCTCCTGACTGAGGAAACCCAACCACTTGGCGCTGTTCTGCAGCCAGCCCTTCGAGCAGGGAGCAAGCAGAGGGCGGTGCAGAGCAGAGTGCTGCGAGGTGCGAGTGATGCCAGGAGACAGCACCTTGTTTCCATTTAAAACAACCGTTTAATCTACCTTCTCTGATCCTGCAGCTCTTTGAGAAGAAAAGAAAGCTAAGGAAGCTTGAAAGGGAGCAAACCACTGCTTCAGACTTTAAAAAAGCCTCAGAAAATCCATTAAGTGTGTGCAAAGAGTCTTGTAAGAACAACAGGAGCTGGCAGATGGAACCACATGAGCTCATTACCTTTTCAAGCCCTCTCTCTGCTATTCCTGTGCTACATCAGCCGCAGCACCTAGGTGTCTTCTGTTTTGCCTGCGAGTACCTGGCTCATGCTCTGCAAACAGAATGCACATAACTCCCTCGGTGGTTTGTGCCCCCTTTGGTGGGGGAAGGCAGCAGCTCCCTAATGGACCACGGGAGCAATGGATGAGACAGGAGGAACCAGGAACGTGAACTGAGCAGTCCAGCACACAAGATTTAATTAGGAACTGGTCTGTCTCCATCCCTGGTGGGTTAAGCAGCAAGTTGCTATGTTTCCCTTATTTTGCAGAACTATTTCTCTTGATTCAGCCAGTCCACAAGTTCCACTGGTTCACTTCTGCACCCACACAAGGTCTTTATTCTTACTTCTCCAGCCATGAAGAAATTAAATTCCTGCTCTGAACCAATGAACAGCTCAAACTGATGAATCAGGATCACCAACACCACCCTCCTCTTTCTCTGGGCTCCAGAACAGTTGGCAAATCTGCAGAATCCCAGCATAGTGGAGGTTGGAAGGGACCTCTGGGGGATCATCTAGTTCAGCCTTCCTGCTGAAGCAGGATCACACCCAGCCAGGTTTGGAATCTCTCCAAAGAAGACTCCACAACCTCCCTGGGCAGCCTGATTCAAAGCTCTAGCACCCTCACAGGCAAGTTTTTTTCCTCATCTTCAGAGGCAACCTCCTGGGTTCCAGTTTGTGCCTGTTGCCCCTTTTCCTGTCACTGGGCACCACTGAAAAGAGTCTGGCCCTATCCTCTTGACCCTGCCCTTCAGCTATTAATCAGCATTGACAGGATCCCCTCTCAGCACTTCTCGATGCTAAACAGCCCCAGGTCTCTCAGCCTCTCCTCATCACAGAGATGCTCCAGTCCCCTTAGCAGCTTTGTACTCTCTCCAGTAGTTCTGTCTTGAACTAGAGAGCCCAGAACTGGATCCAGTAATTCAGATCTGGTTTCCTTTGGGCATAGGAGCAGGGGAGGGGGATCTCCGTTGACCTGCTGGACACACTCTTCTCAATGCACCCCAGAAGACCTTCTGGGCCCCAAAGGCACATTGCTGTCTCACTGGGAACTTCTTGTCCACCAGCACTCCCAGGTTCTTCTCTGCAGAGCTGCTTTCCAGCAGCTAACCATCCTTGGGGAAGGGGCTATTCTTCCCCAGGTGCAAGATTCTATACTTGCCCTTGTTGAACTTCATGAGGTTCTGTTCTGTCCATCTCTCCAGCTCGTCCAGGTCTAAATGGCAGCACAGCCTGACTGGATGTAAGCCATTCCTTCCAGCTTTCTATCATCAGCAAACTGGCTGATAGTCCACACTGTCCCCTCATCCAGGTCAGTAATGAAGATGGTGAATAAGATTGGATCTAGTCCTGACCTCTGGAGAATGCTGCAAGCTACAGGTCTCCATCTAGAGTCGCTACCATGGATGACAACCCTCTGATCTCTGTCCTTCAGCCAGTTCACAATCCACCTGGCTGTCCACTCATCTAACCCACATCTTGTCCAGAGCTCGTGCTGAGATGAGGCACTTAATCCAAGCAGCTCCCGTGTACCCCCCCTGGAATGAGAGCCACCCCCAGCCACCTCATCTGCATGCTGTTTGCCTGCAGATAACCGTTTGCTGACAGGCATCCGGAGCCTCTCCGTTAGTCTTTGTGATTAACAGACCTGGGAATGTATTTAGTTTCAAAACCTGCTTGCTGACAGCTGGAAGACTACCAGCCATGATGTATTTAACAGACACAAGAAAACAAGACCTCCTCCTTCTGCTGTCTGCTGCGATGTGCTGGGATTGATGATTAACAGAGGATTCTGCAAATGGATGATTTCAGGCAATGCTTAATTGTAGAGTAGCAGAAGGGTTTTGACTAACCTGATCCTGGCTGGGGAGGGGAGCGTGGATTTAATTCTTCCCCAAGAGAGTTCAGCCCCCAGCTATTGTGCAGCTCTCTGAGGGATCTTATTTGTCCCACTTAAAAAAAAAAAAAAAAATTAACTGCTCTGAAGCATCCTTAATCCGAAGCAATCAGTTTAACTGCTGGCCTTGATGGACAACTCCAGCAGGTAGAGAGGCCACTAACAAACTGCTCTGATGAGCCTGAGGCTCATTGCAGGGACAGGATAAATATGGAGAACTTGCACGTTTTTCCCCCATCAAAGCAGAACAAAGCTTCACCTTCACTGTCTCTTGAAGCACCAAGCTGAATACAGATCCATGTTCCTCTCTGTTCCTTTTCCTTCAGGGATTATGTCCATCGTAGTGTAGCAGCACAAGATCCATAGTGCCACCATCTGTGCTCTGACCTAGGGAAGAATCAAGTGTCAAAGCCCCACATGCCAGGTGCTGAGCCTGAAGCACCCACTCTCAGGCCTGTCACTCTGATGCACTTCACACCATTCTCTTCCTTAAATGTGAGGCCACATAAGCAGCTTTCACCAGCAAACGTCCTCCTCCAGTCACCCAAGCAGTGGCTGTCACCAAGACCCAGCTGCTTTACAGGACCTCACCTGCAGTGCTTTGTCCAGCTCTGGAGTTCACAGCACAGGAATGGATCCAGAGGGTGCCGCACCAGTGACCTGATGGGGCAGGATGAGAAAGTTGGGGTTGTTCAGCCTGAAGAGAAGACCCCAGGGAGACCTTACTGTGGCCTATCAGTTCCTAAAGGGGCCAAGAAAAAAAGATGCAAACAAACTTTTTATCAGGGCCTGTTGTGACAGGACAAGGGGTGATGGTTTTAAGCCAAAAGAGGGAAAACTCTTCCTTCTCTCTAGGAAGGAAGGATTCTTTTACACTGGTAGTGGTGAGACACACATCATGGAGGTGCAGGCATCACAGATGTGCCCAGAAGTTGTAGATGCTTCATCCCTGGAACCATGCCAGGTCAGGTGAGACAGGGCTCTGAGCAACCTGCTGTAGTTGAAGATGTCCAGGCTGACTGCAGACCTTCCAAGGATCCTTCCCATCCAAACCACTCTATAACTCTGCTGTGATGCACAGCAAGGTATAGGTGAGAAAAGTGGACCAGCAGCATTGTCACCTCCCCTAGGAGTTAGAGCAAAAGTCATCTACAGAGCACCAGAGTGAGCAGCTCCAGCAGCAGTTTAGGAACTCTGAATCAGAGGTGGCTCTAGAGTCCTGTTCAGTAACCACTTACAGATTTATCTCCCACGAGCAGATGTGATTTAAACCCTCTGACACCTCTGCCATCACCAGGGCTTTAGCAATTCAATTGTTTTCTGTGTGGAGTGCCCTCAGCTGTCAGAACACCAAAAAGGAGCATCCAGTCAACAAAGCAGAGTTAATTTTCACCATAATGTACTTAATTTAACAAACTTCCCCTCCCCCATTCCCAAGCTGTAGGTCTTTGACAAACTGTATTTTCTTTTTTTGCCTTCCTCAAGTTTTTGTGGTTTTTTTTTTTTTTTTTTTTAAACAAGCTGCACACAGCTTTTGAAACAGAACTCCATGGATTCGTGCACTCTGCCATTCCATTCCCCCACTGCAGACATTCCATTTACCCTTCAGATCACTTGTGACTATCAGGCTTGTTCTCAGAGAGTTCCAGGATTCTCCCCTCCGCCTCTTCCCTAAGCAGTCATCGCTGAAATGAGAGGTTGTCATTGCAGATGTTCATTTACCAATTCACTAGGTGCTGGGCTAAGACTCACTAGCTTGTGGTACCTTAAAAAAAAAAAGACCCAAACCAAGCAAGGTGTCAGCTGCGAGTCCAAAGAGTCACTCAGCATTACCATATTTTTTAGCACTTTAGTTAAAAAGAGAAAAAAACCCAAGAAAAAAATAAGGTATTTTATTAAAGTACAGAATTTCAAGAGATTAAAACATTGTACCGACCAGCTAAAAATACCCAGCAGCTGTGAGGATACTTGCCCCACATGGCAAAAACTAGGAAGAAAATTAGACCAGAGACATTTTTGTGCCCTGCAATTTTCTTCCATGCTGCAAGGGTGTGCAGACTGCCTCGTACTCCAGAAAAAAGGGACCTGGTCACCACCAAAAGCAGCCCTGCGAGACCACCAGCGTGCTCCGAGGACAGGCAGAAAGCAGACAATCAAGAAACAGCAGCTACAGCATTAGGAAGAGGAGGAAGGAACTTTACAAAGCAAAGCAGAGTATTGATCACTCAAAGTTGAAGAAAGGAAAACCCAGAGTAGAAAGCATGATACCCTGGAAGTGGAGGAGTTTGAAATTAAGGTGACAACTACAACTCTCCAGAATGAGTTTGAAACCAAGGCAGCAACCAGATTTAGGTCAGACCAGGCTGTACTGCAGGTGCAGAGCTGTCTCCTGCCAGAAGACAGAAGTGCTCTCCAGAAGAGTGACTGCAGCTCTTAATAACACAAGACCCAGCCCCCATTTCCAGTCTGCACAGAAGTGTGAAGAAGAACTGAATGAGCTTCAAAGCAACCATGTCTGTAACTGCTGCATATGCAGCAGTGCTGATGGAGTCAAGTTTATCTTAATTCAAAATTTTTTTTTTTTTTGAAAACACCTTCTCAACAGGGACCACTCCTACTGGGCAGACCATTTGTGGTGGGGACAGAGTTCAATCAGTGCTTGTTTGTAGAGGACAAACCTTTTACAGCCTGGAGGAGCCAGTGAGGAAATGTTAACACTTTCCCGTGGAAAGCCAGCAGACCCTCATGGCAGGAAGATCTTCTCGAGGGACTTAGCCACTTATCACACACTGCCTTCTATACTTGCAGCCACAGTCTCAGTGGAGTGAGACAGAGGGAAGAAATATCTGATTATTTCTAACAAATCAGTGCATTTCTGTCCTCTGCGTGGTGTAGGTGGCAGGGAGGTGGCACTGTATCACCTGTTGGCAGTTTGTTCCTTTCCTCCCAATGCAAACTGTCCCTGAAGGACATGATTTCAGCTCCGCACCATGGAAGAGCGCAGGAGGAACCTTTGCCAGGAGCTCGCTTGAGCAAGGCGAGGCTCGGCAGCAGTTTACAGACACACTAAAGTGCTTCTCAAACAGAGCACAAATTAGACTCCCCATTTACCTGCCAAGATTCCAGTTCAGGCCTTTTCATTTCCCTCATAGGAGCAGCTGGCACAAGCAGCTAACACAGCAGGAAGCATGATTCCTTAAACTGCTTTTAAGTGTTAGTGACGCATACATTCTAATCAAGAGCTGGCATCTTTAACATTCCTTTATTTATTTTAAGAAGGCATTTTAGTTAATCTAAGCAAGAATATTCAAAAAGCCACTGCCAAGAAAATACTTTTGTTTGTTTCTGCTCAAACTTTTTAGAATAGACACTGAAGGTTCTTGCCAGCTCATTCAGCAGACATCACTCACTCACATGGCCCAAGCAACACAGAGAGAATTACATACCCCACACCACCACCTCCAAAAATAAACCTCCTAAAGACAACTTCTGCTGTGATCAGGGAGAAGCCAGGAGATGCAGTTGAAAAGCAGTGAGGCAGAGAGGTTTGTCTCTAGATGGCTTATGCATGTTTCTTTGCCATTCTTCAAAGGGACAGTCAAAGGACAGCAAGAAAAGGATCTTTAAGAAAGCAAGTTCAAAGTCCTCTACAACTGAGTGACAACGGACAGACAAGTCAACATGACCTCAACCAAGTTTTCACCTGTGCTATTTGCTGTATAAAATAATATTAATAAAAACATTGAAGGTTTGCATAAAAATAGAGCTTCTGTAGTTCTCCTCTTACAATTACTGTACAAATAAATAAAAGTTATTGTCCATTTAAATAGAACCGTTGGGTAAAACTGGAAGCTGGCAACTGTCTTCTGATCAACCTGCTTGTTCCAAAGGAAGGTAGAGTTGTTTGTCACCTCCAAGGTCTCCAGATCACTGTGGGACATGGTACCTGCAAAACAAGTGCACCAAAGTTGCAAAATACTTCTTGGCAAGAGCAGTGGCCCACATCAAAGTTCTCCTGACCCACCGCTCTGCCTTGGGGCCATCAATAGCCTACACATGCTCAGGGAAGAGCGTGAGGCAGGTACCTAACCAGGCCATCCTCAGGCAAACGCTCAGTTACGAACCACATGAAGGTCAGCAAAGGCAAGTGTAGGGTCCTGCACCTGGGGAGCACTAACTGCCTGCACCAGGAGCTCTACAGAGAAGGACCTGGGACTGCTGGTGGATACAAGTTCCCTACGAGCCAGCAATGTGCTCTCATGGCCAAAGAAGGCCAGTGGTCTCCTGGAGTACATCCAGAACAGTGTAGCCAGCAGATCAAGGGAGCTTCTTCTCCCCCTCTACTCTGCCCTCAGGGAGGCACATCTGCAGCACTTGGTCCAGTTCCAGGCTCCCCAGTTCAAGAGAGACAGGTAACTACTGGAGAGGGTCTGGTGGAGTCTACAAAGATGCTGAGGGGACTGGAGCAGCTCTGTGACAATGAAAGGCTGAGAGATCTGGGGCTGTATAGCCTAGAGGTTAGCAGCCCAAGAGAGGATCTTCTCAGTGCTGATCAGTATCTAAGGACAGGGGTCCAGAGGGTGGGGCCAGACTCTTCTGTCTTGAGCAGTATTTAAAGATTTCCTGAACCAGAAGTTATATCCATATCCTTGTATTTCAATTCATGAAATAGTAGATGAGACAGGAAAACAGATGCTTTTCACATAGTTCCAAGGAGTTTTGATGTTGGGCTGCCCTACGTCATAGAGTTCATTTCCCTGTGATGACAAAGCATTATGGAACTAAAAGTGTCTCCTGTTTGACTCTATTCTGAAGCACCTAGATTTAGCATTGCAGAAACCCTTCTCAGCTCCTGCATTGCTCCTGATTTAAGATGAAGAATGCTGGCTATGAGATCAGGTTCCTTTCTGGACAGCAGCAGCTATCAATTGGTGTTTAAGCCAGCTCAAATTTAGGAAGGCAAGTGTTTGCTTTTAGCCCATGCTAATACAGCAGTCAACAGGGTAGCACCTCCTGGCATGGAGCACTGCCACAAGTCATCAACTCTGATGGCATGCCAAAACCAGCTACGGGAGGCGTTCCGCTAGCTTCCTGCTGAACAAGGAAAGAAAAATCAATGAAGAGGAGTGAGGCAAACTGTTTTCAGGGATACACCCTGGCTGTGCTGGGGTTGCTCTGCTGATTCTAGTCTGTAAACCTACTGCCCACTCCAGTTTCATGATGAAAAAAAAGTCAACAGCAGTAAGCCTGACATTGTGCTGCTAGAGCTTTTTTTCCCCTCTGTATTCTTGCAAATTCCTCTACAGCAGGCTAACCACTTCAGGGCTGGCCTGCCAGCTAGTGGTACTGCTGCTATAACAGTACATCAGGCCTCCTGTTTTAGGTGAGAGTCCCCAGAACTGTGGGTTCTACCAGACAATGAAGTAGTCTTCAATACTAAAATTGATTTTTTTTTTTAGATAAAAAGAGCTGGTCTTATCCACCGAGATTGCACAAAAGCAGTTGATGCAGTACCACAAAAGATAAGACAGGAGAAGACTGAGATTAGTAAAAAGGAAGATGTAAGGCAGTTAAACCTGTCCCAAGGGGAAAACTGAATCAGGTTAATTTGGAAATGAAGAGCCTAGAGCAGAGTTTTATCAAGATTGGCACCGGCAACAGGCTTGTTTAAATAATGTTTTCACTAACAGCCTTGGCACAATTAAAAGTGTGCTGATGACACAAAGCTGGAGGCATTAAGGTTGTAAAAAAGGATGAGGAAATATTCAGGGTCATTCTCTGTTTCTTCTGTCATGGGATGAAAGTAATAGAAAATGTAAGGTCCTGTGCCCGTGAACAAAAATAACTGCTGTAACCCAGGATGTTATTGACTTGAAGCAAATCAAGTCAAAAAGGGCTTTTGGACACAAGGTAATTATGAGAGGATTAAGTGATACAGATATGAAATGAGAGAGATGCAATCCTGGAATACATCAGGAGAAGTATTTCCAGCCTGGATAGTAAATGCTTTACAAGGACCTAAGGAGACTCCTCTAGCGAAGTCATTATTTGTGATGGAGGAGCCAACCAACTGACCATGGACAGGAAGGAACACTGCTATGCTTATTGTCTGCAAAAGAGTTCAGAATGGACAAATACCCAGTAAGGACAAGATTAAAAACTAAAGGACAAGTCTGTCATTAGAGTGTGAAACCTGTCAGAATTGCATTTAAGTTGCAGAGGATGATATCCTTAGCTGTAAGGACAGCCGGATGCTCAGTCTCAGTGACAGTGTCAGACACAAAAAACTTAATTTCTGTGAATAAGTTCTAGGATATGAAGTCCATGACAGCAGACAGGACTTGAAACTCCCTTCTGGATTTGCACTGCTCTGCTGAAAGACAGGGAACCAGACAGACCATCTTGAATTTCATGAGACATTCTTCAACATTCCATCGAGAGACCACCAAGAAGTCACAAGGATTAGATGCAACTGGGTTTTTCTCAAGTAGGCACATCAAAACAGCAGTCTCACTGCAGGACTCCACCTGACTTCCCATCAAGACTTTTCCAATGCATTTATACATTAAAGAGTTCAGGACATCAGATCATCTCATCTGTAAGATGAGCACCCAGTTCTGATAAAAGACTGCTAATGCTCAGAGAATAAGTGAAAAATAAACCAGGCTTTAATCTGACAACTACAGCAACTACTGTCCCTGAAACTCACATTTAAGATACACGCCTACAAATACACGGTAATTTTGCCCACTTCAGCTTTTATTTAGTGAGGAAATATATTGTAAAATCAACAAATGCTGGAGTGAGGGCAGAAATCTGCCCTCATTTATGGAGTGACAAGCTTTAAGGTAAAAGACTGGCTTGGATACAGGCAGCACAGCCAATTCCCTGAACAAATACCACTAAGGAAATCCAAGTTTCTTTGGTAGAGGTACTTCAAATTCCTTGTCCCAGACGTTTGTTGAAACCTTTTCATAGAATCAACCAAGTTGGAAGAGACCTCCAAGATCATCCAGTCCAACTTATTACCCAGTCCTACCCAATCAACTAGACCATGGCACTAAGTGCCACATCCAGGCTTTTCTTGAACACCTCTTCTGGTTTGCCTGCATCTTTCTTCTTTCCTCTTCTAGTTTGTATGCAACTTTCTATTGCTGCATTTTCACCACTGCTACAGGTTACGTTTTATTTCAAGGGCTTTGGCCTGGAGGTCAGTGACAGAATATCCCCTGTAAGCTCAGCCTAAAGAGGGGGAAGAGTGGCAGAGACACTAACCTGGGTGCCCTTCATCTCTCCGAGACAGAGCGCTGACGCTTTTGGCCGTAGGAGATTTGCCTGATGCGGTCCTCCAGCTGGAAGGCATCCAACCTTTCCTTTGGGTTAAAAGCCAGCATGTCGTGCAGCAGCTTGCAGAGACCGGGCGACATGGACTCCTTGTTCTTCAGGGGAATCTGTAATTTCATGGTGGGGTTCTCCAGCAGTGCTTCTCCCAGGGGAATAAACTGCTTACCCTGGCGGATGTAAGTTCCTGAAAACGAATTAGGAGGAGCCAGGTTGTACAGGCAGAGGAGAGTCTACAGAAAAGGCTGTCCTGCACAGCACAGGTAGACAATGTGAGACATCAAACATCTGGAAGGTGATTGCAAAGATCACTTCTTAAGTGGCAACCACCAAGCCGAATACTGGCAAAGGTCATTACCTTAAGAGGCTTTTACTTTCAAACAGTAATCAAGACATAGCACAAGCCTGAGCAGGTAACCCTTCACAGAACAGAGCAGGTTCAAGCACAGTGTGCCTGTAAAGCAGTTAGATGGAACAGCTACAGAGGAAATGGGCTGCTGAACCACACAGAACCATAAATGATGGGAGCTGGCAGGAACCTCTGGGGGATCATCTAGCCCAACCCATCTAATAAAACAGGGTCACCCAGAGCAGGTTGCACAGGATCACACCCAGCCAGGTTTGGAATCTCTCCAGAGAAGACGACTCCTCAACCTCTCTGGGCAGCCTGGTCCAGGCCTCCAGCACCCTCACAGGCAAGTTTTTCCTCATCTTTAGATGGAACCTCCTTGGTTCCAGTTTGTGCCTGTTGGCTCTTGCCCTGTCACTGGGCACCACTAAAGAGTCTGGCCCCATCTTCTTGACACCTGCCCTTTAGCTATTGATCAGCACTGAGATCTCCTCTCAGTCTGCTCTTCTCCAGACTAGACAGGCCTGTATCTCTGACTTTCCATGTCAGAGAGAAGCTCCAGTCCCCTTAGCATCTTCTTAACCTCCACTAGGCTGTCTCCAGTAGTTCCTTGGCCCTCTTGAACTGGGGAGCCCAGAACTGGATCCATTGCTGCAGATGTGGTCTCACTTAGGCAGAGTAGGTGGGAAAGACAATCTCCTTGTCCTGCTGGCCACACTCTTCCTTATGCACACAAGATGAATTTCCTTTATTTTACCCAGTTTCACTGACTTGGAAGATCTAGAAGAGGGGAGGGAGGGCAGGGAGGGGAAGAAAATTGTGCTTGGCTGAGTTGACTGGAAAGAGTTAAAAAACAAAATTATTTGCTCAGTTAGTCAAACAATTTTGAATTAAAATGACAGCACAGACCTTTGGCCAACTTCTCCTTGGCAAAACTAAGGAGAGGCAATGTAAATTTGTTCTTAGTAATCTAAATCATTTCACTGGTTGTTGGAGACAATTAACCAGTTTCCAAAACACAACAGTAAAACCAGCTCTGCTCACTCAAGCTGTTCTGCCTCTGCACCCAACAAAGAATAAATGTTTCAAAGGCAACGACCTGCCTGTGCATAGAAAGGGGTGGCCTTGCAAACTCCTTATCTCAGGCTGGCGGGCTGCTGATTTAATGAAACCTATTCGTGCTCTGGTCTCAGATGCAGCCAGTTGCCCATTTCTGTAGGCAGGAACCAAAACACTGACAAATGTTTGGCATTTGAAAAAGAAATAAATAATAGAATTAGAACCAAGCCTACTTGGGAGGCAAAATAAAATGAAAAGGGGAAGCACAAGAGCGTCTCAAACATCCTCCACGGAAATTCCTTTTCAGAATTTAAAGGTTTAACAGACAGACACGCAGGTACTGGATGATCTCAGAGCCTGGTAGATGTCTGCAGTTTCTGCAATTATTATGCTAATGTGCATGACTGGCACTCTCTCCTCTAGAGATGGATTTTCCACCACAATATACTCTTCTGAAATCATTTTGTACAAAGCATTTCAAACAAAATGAGGGTTGGAGGCATGTAGAGGTGGGTGCGAGCAGGGATAGAGGCTATCAGTCAAGTCATCCCTGCAAGATCTCACATCTCTCTAAACTGTGAGGAAGCTCAGCCAGATGGCAGGGGAGCTTATCTAACCATCCTTTCCCAGTTTATTATTTGGCTCCATGGAACATTCTTTCAGTGCTCCAAGTCATCCAATCCCTTGGTTAGGCCAAGTCAAGAACACGGGTGAAACCCATAAGGCCAACCGCTGGTGCAAGGTTTTGGTTCTAAGAGCATTAAAAACATTTCTGAGCTAAATTCTCTGTGGCTGTAAGACAGATCACTCACCAACAGCCACAAGGGTTAATCCTCTCAATTCTTTAGCAACAGTAAGGGTCAAATCCATCTTTGAAGAACCTTAGGTTAGGGAAAGCCTGGCAGCAAAGAAACCAGAATTCATCTCTGCCTTAACCTTTAAATCTCCTCAGAGAGTATTTGAAAAAATCTGGCAATGATCTTCCAAGCAAAATTATTTGGAAACACAAAAAGCATTCCCTCTGCCTTAATCATGTGTCTTCAGGATTTGGAAATGGTGCCTGAGAGGAAACTAAATTAGGAGCAACACATGCTGAAGAGAGACATATTTGATTATGGCTCTCTTAAAAACCCAAACTTGCCCAAACACCTCAAACTCTGGGTTTCTTTGAGTTGTGAGGTGCTTACAATCTCCTGGAAAATGCGTATCAAAAGCATAAATGCCACAGCATTTGTAACTAAAAATCTCCCTGAGGATCACAGTTGTGGCTGACACCCTGTCAGGTTGTGCTGCTATTCAATGAGATCTGGACAGGCCAGAGAGATAGGTGGAAGGGAACATCATTAAATTCATCATGGGCAAATTCAGGGTCCTGTAGCTAGAGAACAATCCCTTGCATCATTATATGCTAGAGGTTGACCTGCTGGAAAGCAGCTCTGCTAAAGGGTATGTGTCAAGAAGATGCGGCCAGATTCTTTCCAGTGGTGCCTGGCAACAAAGCAAGAGTCAAAGGGAAAAAACTTGAACCTAGGAGGTTGCATCTGAAGATAAGGAAAAATTTGCCTGTAAGAGTATGGAGCACTGGACTGCCCCGAGAGCCTGTGGAGTCTCTTCTGGAGAGATTCCAAGTACGCCTGGATGTGATCCTGACCAATCTGCTTTGGGTGACCCAGCATTAGCACAGGGGTTGGGCTAGATGATCTCCAGAGATCCCTTCTAAGTCCCACCTTTTAGGATTCTGTGGTCCCAACAGATCCAGTACATCCACTGACAACAGGGCAGCATTGATCTGATCCTCACCAAGTAATTCCTTCCCAGTGTCCCCGTCTCGGAAGGTAATCCTCTCGACCATAGCCCAGAAAATGACCCCAAGGGCGAAGATGTCAGCCTTTGCAGTGTAGTGACATTCCCATACTTCTGGAGCCATGTAGAAGTTGGAGCCACATGCAGAGGAGAAGCAATGCTCATTTATGTTCCCTTTACCCTGGCACACCTTGCTGAGGCCAAAATCTGCCACCTGCAATGCACAAAAAGGAAAATAAATTCTTCACCAACAACACATTTACAAGCAGCTCAGCAAATTCTGTTCTGAAAGCCACCACACCATGGCAGTGACACCTGGGGGGTGGTGAAACAAAGAGATGATGATTTCCTGTTAGCTCTCCATTCCCCAACTAACTTTACTGTTATTTGCTCCCCTTCTTAAGAAGGGCATGATGGGCATCAGTGTTGTCTTTCTGTGGAGTTCACTCTGATTACATCTTAACTCCAGAGTTTTGGAGAGCTCCAAGTTACTAGAAGAAAGGCAGAAACTAGTATTTATCTCAGGCAGGGCACTAGCAGGAAGATATTCCCCATCTCCCCTGAGGATCAATATCTGCTCAAGGCAGCAATATTGAAGGAGTTTTAGCTGTTCTAACTGGGCAATGTGTTCTCAGAGTTTAAGGGAAGAGGAAAATATTGCTTCATCTTTGGCTGATCATGATCTCTCATTATCTGGCAGCAGTCTGACAGTCCTGAATGGTTCAATGGGATAAGAAGTTATGAAGGACGCTACAGAAACACCATTGTGACCTCCACTTCCTTCCAAGAGTCCTGAAAAAAGCTCACAACTGGTATCAGATATTCCAGACACACTCATAAGTATCACAAGACTTATCAAAAGCCTGTGTCAAAGCACATGATTTGTCAGCATAGAACCACAGAATGGTTTGGGTGGGAAGGGGCATTCAAAAGTCTTCAGTCCACCACCCCTGCAGTCAGCAGGGATATCCTGAACTAAGGCAGATTGCTCAGAACACCCTCCAACCTGATCTGGAATGGTTCCGGGGATGAGGCTTTTACCACCTGTCTGGACAGGGTATCATCACTCTCAGCATAAAAAAAAATACTCCTTCTTTCTAGTCTGAATCTCCTCTCATTTAGTTTAAAACCATCACCCCTTGTCCTGCTAAAATGTCTGTTCCCAGCCTTCTTACAGGCCCCTTTAAGTACTGAAAGGCCACGAGGAGGTCTCCCCTGAAGCCTTCTCCTCTCCAGGCTGAACAATCACAGCTCTCAGCCCATGCTCACACCACAGGGGTTCCAGCCCACATAAATCATTGTTGTGGCCTTCCCTGGACCTGATCCAACAGGTCTATGTCTCTCCTGTGCTGAGGACCCCAGAGCTGGATACAGCACTGCAGGTGGGGTCTTACTGGTGTACAGCAGAGCAGAATCCTCTCCCTTGACCTGGCTAGCCTTGCTGGTTTGAATGCAGCCCAGAACATGCCTGGTTTCCTCGCTGAGTACACATTGCCAGCTTTTCACTCACAAGCAGCCTCAAGCCCTTCCCTGCAAGGCTGCTCTCCATCCCTTCATTCCCCAGTATGGACTGATAGCCTGGACTGCCCCAGCCAGCAAAGTTTCATCCGTTACCTTTACTATAGGACTTCCACGGTGATGAGAAATGAGGATATTGTCAGATTTCAGGTCTCTGTGCACGATCTGGTTCCTGTGCAGGAAGGCCACGGCGCTGCTGAGCTGCCGCATGAAGCTGCTGTTCAGCTGGGCGTCGGGGCTGCGTGACAGCAGGTACTCGTTCATGTTGCCTCCGTCACAGAACTCCATCACGAAGTAGAGGAAACAGGCCGACTGCAGAGCCATGCACCTCCGGCCCTTCAGGCAGGTCTCGATCAGCAGCAAATGGCTGTTAGACTTCTTGTACCGGTGGCTGATGGGCTGGAAGACTTGGCCGTTCTGCAGGATACACTCCTCCAACTGGATCACATTCTCGTGCTGCCTCTGGATGCTCTGCAGGGCCCAGAACTCTTGCAGAGCCAGCTCTACGTTTTCGGGCACGTTACACTGCATTCTTTTCACAGCTACTTTACTTCTCGTTTGGTTAACAATGGCCTCATAAACCACCCCATAGTTGCCTCGCCCCACTTCTCGAATGATGCTGTACTTGGCTTCTGTGGCCATTACCCCCTTTCAGCCCATTGACCAACAAATCAGGGCAACCTGGAGTTAAAAGCCTGAAAAGGAAAGGGATAAAAAGCTGAAAAGTCTCCCAAACAAAGGATCTTATCAACAATCAGTTGCAAATACTCCCAACAGGTCTCAATTTTAGCAGTATATACTGCATGAGGACCAGCAGCTAAAAGGGGGCTTTAAGAGAAAGCCTATATCCATGGTAACTCAGACATTATCAAGTACAATCCTGACTGCACAGTGGGGTATAACCACCTGGGAAGCGACATCAATCTGGCCACAGCAAATGAAGTTCACTGAGAAAGAAAAAGAACTTTGTAGACACGTTTCCTAAGCAGGGCAGGAAAGGGAAGATGAGACCTCCTGGGTAACAGCTGAACTTATTTTGACCAGAATTGACTTTTAAAGGAATAAAAGTTAGATTTAGTGTCAAACTGGCACTTCTGGCTGTCACCCTCACTTTCCCTTCTCAGAAATTCACTTTACCCATCATGTCCCTGCACTTCCACTACCAATTTTCTCCCAGTCCATGTCCTAATACTCAGCCTCTTCCAATTTCTTCACAAGACTCATGCTGCACTTCCCCTCTACATTAAGCTCCTTGTCCCACCCCCAGCCCACCCCTCACGCCATATGTTTCCTCACTTCATTGCATAGTACAAGTTCCTACTGCAATTCTCACGGTCCCCGCTTCAGTTCCATTCCCAGCCCTATCTGCCTGCCTCCTTTTCAGCCTCTTCTTTCACTTCTCCCTGTGGCAGTGCTCTTCAACATCATCCAAGGTTTTGGTCCCCAATAACACATTAATTGTTCTCTGCTTCCATGCTCCACACATTCCTTCCCCAATCCCCTTAACCCTGCTCCTATTTCCAACCCCATCAGTCACTCCCTTCAAAGACTCCACTTTCCCTCAAATTCTTCTCCCTTCCAAAACCCTCTGTCCAGTTCCCCAATCTAATTCCCCCTCCTTCCAACCCACTCTAGCTTCCTCCTCAATCCCCTGTCCCTCCTCCAGCTCCATCCCTGAGCTGTGTTCCTTTACCAAATCTTTCATCTTTCCACTTAGTCTTCCCAGACCTCTGCCATTTCATTCCTCTCTCCAGCACTCAACTCCTCTCCAAATCAGTCCCCACTGACTGATAATCCAAACCCTGACCTCCCTCTAAAACCACTAACACCACAGTTCAACCCCACCTCATGGCATAACCACACTCTTTCCCCATTCCCCAGGCCCAGCTCTTCCCAGCACCTCGCTGAAGTCCCCTTCCTCTCCCCATNCCTCCTACTCTACCCACCTCAGATCCTGCCTTCTTTCACCGTTTCCTCAGTCCCAGCTCTTCCCCAGTTCTTGCCCACTTCAGAACCCTGCCCCATCTCAAACCCCATCTCTGCAGTCGATTCTCCTCCTCACCCTGTTTCTGCATCCACGGTCACTTTCCCACCTCATCAGGCCCAGCTCTTCCCAGCACCCCAGATAAGACTCCTTGGCCACCTCAGACCCCTTGCCCATCTCCTGCCCACTTCCACATCCCCTCAGGCCCATTCGTTCCC
>VWYK01030405.1:11809-23008 GCA_013399775.1 Semnornis frantzii | reverse complement strand
CCTTCCTCAGCCCCAGCTCATTCTTCCCCTCCGCCCCTTCACACCCCCCCCCATCCCAAATCTCTTCTTCCCCTCAGCTCCCTTCCCGAGCCCCAGCTCTTCCCAGCACCTGGTCTAAGATCGCTGCCCCACCTCAGGGCTCGACCCCACCACCCCCCGTCCGCGGCCCCTCCGGCGCGGCCCGTGGCCGCTCCACTCACCTCAGCCGCTTACGTCCGTTCCCAGGCCTCTTACCCTCCCCCTCACCGCAGCCGCCCGCTCGCGCCCGGCCTCACCAGCACTGCCACAATTCCCGCCACAGCCGCCTGGCCCCGCCTAATAGCCGCAGCCGACCAACCAACAGGAAGGAGGCTTCGCTGAACCAATCACAAGTCAGTAAGGAGGGGGTGAGGCAGCCACTGGACCAATCGGCGAACGTTTCGCCTTCTCCGGCTCACGCAGCTCGGGCCGGGAAAGCTCAGCGTCTGCGCGATGCGGTCGGCGCGGGCACGACTACAAACCCCAGAATGCTTTGCGGCAGGCGGACAAGTGCCCGTCTAGGACAAATTTCCCCAAATACTGAGGGAGCACGCTGAGAGCAAAACCGGAATTGCAGATAGCAGCACAGCTTCATCAAGGGCAGGTGCTGCATGACAGACCCTGTGGCTTTCTAGGATGAGTGACAACGGAAGAGCTCTGGATGTCCTCTGTCTGCAGTTCTGTGTCCAACACGACATCCTTCTCTCTAAACTAGAGAGAAATGGGTTTGGTGGATGCACTGCTCAGAGAATGAAGAAATGGTCAGATGGTCACATCCAGAGGGCAGTAGTCAACGGCTTGATGTCCAGAGGGAGAGCAGTGACAAGTCATGTCCCTCAGGGTTCAGTACTAGGACCGCTTCTGTTCAGTATCTTCATCGGTGACAGTCATTGGGATTGAGTGCACCCTTTTCAAGTCCATAGAAGAGACCAAGCTGAGTGCTGCAGTCAGCACACGCAAAGGATGAGACCTATCCAGAAGGACCTAGAAAAACTCTTAACACTGACAAGGCTGGGAAGAAGGACCAGCAACAGGCAGCTGGAATCATGTCCTTCCTAGAAATAAGGGCTGTTATGGTCCTCTGGCTAGAAAACATCTGGGACATCCATTCTGGTCACACTTGCATTAGGAATTTTACTGAATACAACCCCAAGGTGATGCCACACATCATCCTGGAGCACAGCAATGGGCACCTGGAGCTTTGCAGCTGGGTGCTGGCCCCAAGGACTGTAACATTGCCATTTTCTGGCATTAATCAGCAAGGCTGGGGAGATTTCCCCTGCGGCCAGCCTCTGTGTGGCCATCACACCCCTTCAATATTGCTTTAATAAAGTCCAGCACTCCTGATATGAAATAAACCCACAGCATCACTCTGAAATATTTCCTTGTGTCCTAAAAACAAGGATCCAGGCGCATGGATGCAATATCACCCTCCCTAGGGGCACACCAGCCCCAAATCCTGCTAAGGGGAGGATGAGCCCAGTGGGATGTCAGGTACCACCCCACCATCTTCCCAGCTCTGCCCAGCTTGTGGGGAGGATTTTAATTGCCTTCTCTGGATTTTTATGCCATTGTTATTGTGGCAGCATCCTTCAGCTGCTCTAATGTCCCACAGCAAGGAGCCCAAGGCTCACCCCTCCTCCTCTCCCCTTCCAGCTACCCATCTGTTTGCGGAATTTCTCTATTTTATTCTGGGGGGGGAAAAAATGCCATTTTCTCATCAACTTTTCTTCCTATTCAGGCTTTCTTAGACCTCTAACATGCCTGCCCCAAACTGCCCTATGAAGGAACCTTCTCACCCTTGCCAACCGTTACCCATAAGCCCACTCCTGCTATTCAGGGAAGGAGGAGTGGAATAAATAATTTTACATTTGGGTTAAAAAAACCCAACAACTAAGCATCAGGAAGACTGGCAGAGCAGTCAGTCTGTCCTTCCTCACCCACTTGGTATCCACCAGTTATTCCCTTTTGCTCCTGCAAATGCCTAGTCTTATGTAGTGGGGTGTTAGGGGGCAATATTTTCAGTGGAGCAATCTAAATAAAATAAATCAAAGCCCTGAATGTTAGCATGGGGCCTGCTGGGACAGTTTGGACTCTATTAAAAAGCAATGCACATTCCTCCAGTGACTCAGAGGTTTTATGTGCTAAAGACGACAGTGATGTAGCAGTTTTTCTTTTGCAAAGCTCCAAATGCTGAGGTTTGGGGGTTATTTTTTGATGCATCATAGTTTCACAAGTACCAGCCCAGGCTTCTTGCTGGGAGGGTGCTGGGAAAGATGGGGTAAGCCGAGAGTCTGAAGCTGGTCAGCTGGGCAGGGTTGATGGGCTGGAGGAGAGGTTTAGTTGCTACTAAGCAGATAAATTTTATTATTATTATTATTATTATTATTATTATTATTATTATTATTATTATTATTATTATTATTATTATTATTATTATTATTATTATTATTTTATTGATTACTGAACCTGTTTCACTAAACTTTTATCTCTTTTTCCCTAGCATGAACCGCACTGGAGGCAACAAAAACATCTGGGGCTGCAGAAGGATGTGTGTGTGCCAGTGCTTTGGGCTCAGAGCCATCCTCCACTCTTGGATGGGATCATTGGCACCTTAAAACACAAATCCTGCCCCAAATCCTCCCCAGGGCATCTGGGCTGGGTTGGTATTGGCTCCATCTCAGCGCCTGTAGACATCAGTGTCTATAAGCAATGGCAATCTCCTAGGGAAGCTCATTGCTGATTATCTCCCCTCCCGGGATCAGCTATTCCTTCACAGCCAAATGTCACCCAACAACAGCTGGGGGTACACACAGCAGATCTGGATAACAGCGGGGATGAATCTGCATCCTCATCCCACATTCCCATCAACAGCCAGGAGGGACAAGCAGAGGGTCCAGGTACTGGCAGGGAAGAAGCCACATCCTCATCCCCTGTCCAACAGAGGATAGCACAGGGTGGAGATGCAAGAAAACAGAAAAATATCCAATTAGGCTGGAAACTCATTTGTCTGCCCCACAGCAGCACAGAGGATGTCGGCAGTGGCTGCGGGGACTTTCCGACCACCTGATGGATGTGGGAGGCGGGGGGACACGGCTGCTCTTCTCCCCCTAGATAGCCGCCGGTGGGAAATGAGTCACCAGTTTCAATCTGGTTTCTCACCAGCGTGTCCCTGCTGCCATCCATCAGGCGGGGCTGAGCTGGGCAGATTTTTTCCCCNGGGGCAAAGACCCTCATCCAACCATTTTTCTTTGTCATTCCTAAGAGGGCTTGGATCAGCCTGGGGATTTTGGTAGACAACGAGCTGAAGATGAGCCAGCAGTGAGCCCAGGTGGCCAAGAAGGCCAACAACATCTTGGCTTGGAGCAGAAGTAGTGTGGCCAGAGGGATGGTTCCCCTGTACTGGGCACTAGAGAAACGACATCTAGAATACTGAGCTCAGTTTTAGGTCATTCACTCCAAGAAGGACAATGAAGTCTTGGAGCATGTCTAAAGAAGGGCCGTGATGCTGGTAAAGGGCCTAGAGCACAAGCCTTGTTAGGAGTGGCTGAAGATAAGGAGGCTCAGAGGAGACCTTCTCAGTCCTCGATTCCTTGAAAGGAGGTCAGAGTGAGATGGGTGTCAGTCTCTTCTCCTGAGCAACAAACATTAGGACAAGAGGAATCGGCCTCAAATTGCACCAGGGGAGCTTTAGGTTGGACTTGAGGAACGGTTTCTTCATGGAAGGAGTTGTCAAGCCCTGGAATCGACTGCTAAAAAAAGTGGTGGAGTCACCAGCCTGAAGGTATTGAAAAGCTGTGTAGATGTGATGCTGAGAGACATGGTTTAGTGGTGATCTGGCAGTGCTGGATTCATGGTTGGACTCCATGATCTTGAAGGTCTTTTCCAACCTGAACAATTAGATGAATCTATTCTATGATTCTAAGGTACACACATGTCCTCCCCTTGAGAAAAAAAAAACTACTCCACAGCCTCTTAACAGCTTCTGCAACATCCCAGCCTCCAACTCCCAACCATTGTCATCACCTTGTGTTCTCTCTGTTGCTCCGCAGAGATGGACATCATAGAATCATAGAATTGTCAGAGCTGGAAGGGAACTCAAGGATCATCTAGTTCCAAGCCCTCTGCCATGGGAAAGGACACCTCACACTAGATCAGGTTGCTCAGAACCCCACCCAACCTGGCTTGCAGCACTCCAGATGTGGCTCCACAAGTGGTGAATAGTGAGGGATTGTGGCTTCAGGCACTTCTTGTCCAGTTCACATATCCCCTCAGCTTTCAGGCACCATTGTCTCAAAGGCATTAATTCATCAGTAAGAGGTAATTTGTGAGAGGCTGGGTGATCTTCAGCAAAGTCTTATTGCTCAGCACTAATAAGTGGCTGCAGAAGGGTTTGAGTGGCATCTAAATGAGCACAACTGGGCGTTCCCAGTTGTTTTTAATGAGATGACACAAATATTGGTGAGGCCTTGTTGAGCCCCCACCACTTGCTGAGACTCTCCCATTGAGATTTCCTGAGGAACTTCTTCATGGTTTTGCTTGGAGAAGCCCACAGACAGCAGTCTGGCTGTGCACTGTTCTGTGGGTTCACACGGAGGTGGATACGTAGTGATGGTGGTGGCAGCTACCATCCATGTGTTCTATAAGAGAACAGACCTGAGGAGGGCAGAGCTGTGGGGTAGTGTGTCCCAGCTTGGGGTAAACAAGAGGATGGTCTGGGATACTGGCACAAAGAGCTTTTGTGGCAAAAATCTCCCTGAATGGCAAATTTGGAGGTGTTTGAAGAAAAACCATTATGTGTCTTTGTTCTTTGTATAGGGCTGATGCAACAGGGCCCTCAAAAGCAGCATCAGAGAAATGGTTGGGGCTTCAGGTCCACCTCCAAGCAAAAACGAGTGGTGGTGGAGGTTTTCTAATCTGTTCAGGGCAGTTTGGTCCTGCAAATTAATTCTAAAAGACAGAGATGGAGTCTCTCCATCACCTTGCTGTGGGCCAGAGATGCTCCCCAGGTACTGCTGCTCTCCAAGAGCTGACTCATCCCCACTGGGACCAGCTCAGGGATGGAGATGAGATGAAGATGAGATGGAGACTCCTGTAGTCACTCTAGGTAGAGAGGTGAAATATCCATCCCTTATTTATTTTTAACAAAGGTCCTCCTGGCCTGTTTTGGTGCCTGCTACCTTCATTGTTTGGGTCAGTTACTTACAGAGGGCCCTGGTCCCAGCACTGCTGAAAGCAGAGCCAGCCTCAAAGCAGGTCATGCTACTCAGTCCCCATCCAGATGTGGATCCGGTATCTCCAAGATAAAAACAGAGGAGCAGCCATGTCCCTCGGGCCTTGGAGGTAAGACCTCCCTCTCCCAACACAAAACAGTTTCCTTCTCCAAATTAGCTCTTCCCAACAGCAAGGACGAAGCACACCAAGCAGAAATTGTGATCTTCTCAATGTGGCCTCAAGCTGAATTGTTCTAGTTCCACTTCCCTTGTAGGAATATCATCTTTCCCTCTTTTTTGCTTGATGACAAGTGCAGGAAGGGGTTTTTCTGCAGTGAATCCATTGTTGCCCACAGTGCAGTGGAAACCAGGCAGAGGATTACATCCTGCTTTACTCATGAAGAGCTCCATCTTCATGGGACGATGTTTTCTGCCCTATCGCATACCCCTGTTGATCATCGGACTCCTTCCTGAGCTTGTCCAGCTCACTGAAGTGGTAGAAAACTAACAAATAGTCATTTACTTTTGCACCCAGTAAATTGAATCAGGTCCTGTTGCAATATTCCCTGCAGCACCCATCTCAGTGGTGGTGAAACTGGAGGATGCTCCCCACATATCTTGTCCCCGTGGCTTGGCAGAGACCTGCATTCATAGAGTCACAGAATCATCACACTTACTATACAAAGAGACCTTTGTGATTGAGTCCAGCCATTAATCCAGCACTGCCAGGTCACCCCTAAGCCATCTCCCTCAGCACCACATCTACACAGCTTTTCAATACTTCCAGGGATGATGGCTCCATCACCCCCCTGTCCACCCCGTTTTCAGGGCTTGGCAACACTCTGGGGGAGGAAATTGTTCCTCATGTCCAATCTGAACTTTCCTTGGTGCAACTGGAGGACATTTCCTCTTATCCTATCACTTGCTACTGGGGTGAAGAGATTGACCTAATTTCAGAGAACAAGGTCTCCCCTAAGCCTCCTTTTTTCCAGGCCAAACAACCCCAGGTCCCTCGGCTGCTTTTCACAGGCTTTGTCTTCTAGACCCTTCACCAGCTTTGTTGTCCTTTGGGCACACTCCAGCACCTCGATGTTCTTATTGTAGTGAGGGGCCCAAAACAGAACCCAATATTTAAGGTGCAGCCTCACCAGTGCCCAGTATGTGGGGATGATCCCTGCCCTAGTCCTGCTGGCATGCTGTTTGTGATCCAAACCAGGATGACGTTGGCCTTGTTGCACACCTGGGCACATGCTGGCCCATCTTCATCCACTTATGGACCAACACCCCTGGATCCTTTTCCACCAAACAGATTCCAACCACTCTTCCCCAAGCTTATAGCATTCATGGGGTTATTGTGACCCAAGTGCAGGACCTGGCACTTGGCCTTGTTGAACCTCAGTCCACTATACTCAGCCCATTGATTCAGCATGTTCAGATCCCTCTGTTGAGCTTCCCTTCTCTCCCACCCAACTTGGTGTCATCTGCAAACTTACTGAGGATGCCCTCAATCCCCTTGTCCAGATCACTGATAAAGATATTAAAGAGAATAGCCCTGAATACTTTCCCCTCCCATGTGTAAATTTGCTGTTCTCTGCCTTCCCAGATTCCTGCTCTGGGCATCAGCCTCCTGCTCGTTACAAGCAGGGCTCCAGGCAGCTCTCAGCATCCTTGGCAGAGGTCCCCACATGTGGTCTGGAGGGAGGCATCTCAGTTAAGGTTTATTGACAGCACTGTATGCAAATGGACTCCTGCTGTGCCTGGCAAGTCCTTGCCTGCCACCCAGCAAGAACCAACTCTCTGTGTTGCTTACTAGCCACACAAGCCCCAGCTTGGCCGTGCCCAGTCCCAAGCTTCTTCAAGGGGTGCAGGCATAAATTGAGGCTTCATCATGCTCATTCTCAACCCACCAAGACAGAGCTCAAAGTCCCCCATCACTGATGATGGGAGGAAATCAGCAGTGTCATCTGTACCCCACTGATGCCATTTATCAGCCCAAAACTGGGGAACTGAGAGTGATGATGCCCTTTTAAACTGCTGCTTCACCTTCTTAGAGCATCTCACCAAGGCTGCCCATAACCAGGACACAGCCCTGGCATCCAGCACCTGATTCTTGAAAAGCTCTTGGAAAGACACCTCCTGGGCAGTGGTACCTGAGCAAGGGCTGGGAGAGGAGGTGATAGTCAAAGGGGTTGTTCCTGGACAGAGACTAGGAGAGGAGGTGACACTTGGGGGGAATTGCACCTGGCTGGTGGTAACAAAGCAAGACCTGGGAAAGGAGGTGATGGGGGAGGTTGTTCTTGGACCACCATACCCCAGGCAGTACCTGAGAGAGGAAGTGATGCTTGAAGGTATGTTTTTCTTGATGGAGAGGACAGCAGTCCTATAAACAACTGGAGTTAATTAGGAAAATAATCAGGCAGCATCCAAAGGTGAACATGGGAGGCAATACACAGGCTGTGTGCTAGATCCCTCCGGCTGTGACATTTAAGGGGTTCACAAGACCAGGGGAACAACACAACTTCCCTGCTCCTGAGTTTTCCATCTCCCGCATCCACCATACAGCTTTTGAGTCCTCTCCATGTTTCCCTTGTGCTGGATCCCATCTGCTTTATGTTTCCTTTCTGAAAAGGCTCGTTGCTTTTTGCTGCTAATTGCCTGTCACTTCGAATCCTCCTGCTCCGCCTTGCCAGGGATGCTCTTCCTCCCTCCCCAAATGCTTGGTCAGGCTGAAGTTTGAGAGAGAAATGCTTTAAAACCTTATTAAAAAAAAATCATTGTATTTTCTGTCCAAATCTTACAACAAGTGAGTTGTCCCCAGATCCCAAACCTGTTCCCTCGCCAGTGCTGCTGACAAGAGTTTAGCTGCTGGTACCCACACGGACCTGGGAATGTCACAAAAATGGGTATTTCTCCTGCTTAGAATGCTGGATTTGGACACCTCGGCTGTCAGTCTTCCTCTCCACCCCTCCATTAATTAGCAAGACCATAAACGACGTCACCCCGATGTCATTTGCTGCCTCCTTGCTCTTGCCAGCTCAACAGCATCATCGCCGCCTGCTCAAACAAGCTGTGGAGGCAAATCCCTTTGGTCAGGTTAGAGGAGAAAAGGCCAAGAAATTAATACCTGGGGGGGATCTAGGGGGAGAAGAGTAGCCTTGAGAGCTTCTAAAATTACCCTAGGAGAAGGACAAAAGAAGCACAAAGCTGCTTCAGTCTGGCTTGGCTGCTGCTTGGTTTCACCTAAGAGCCAGGGAGTGCGTCCTTAGTGACAAACCAAAATGGTTAAGGAAAGACTGAAGCAATATATATGTAAAATATGTATTAAAAATTAATTAATAATAATGATAACAATATATATTAAAAATAAATCAATGTCTCTATCTCCACACCCTTGCCCGGGAATGTGACAGGGAACCACATTGCCCCAGGCTGCCCATGGGGCCAACGCAGCCTAACCTGCCCCTAATCCAGGCTGACATCTTGCCCCCCAGCACTGGGCAGATCCTCTCCAACCGCTCCCATGGTGCAGTTTCACCACATTTGGGCATTTTCATTAATTTCTAGATTTTTTTTTTCACGCCTGCCCAAGCAGGTCTCACCCGGGGGGTGTTAAATGCAACAGTTTAATAGCCGTTGCCAACGCGAGAGGCGTCGTGCTCCGCTCCCAGCCCTTCCAAGGGAGCCGTTACAAGAAATTACCAAGATCGGATCGCAGTGCTGTGGCACATTTTATTGTTTAATTGCTGAGGTGGGGCAGGGGGAGATGCTCAGGGGTGTCCTGGTTCCATGCTGGTGCCAGTGGGGGTGAATGGTACCCCTGCAGGTCACCTAAATGGAGAGGGAAGTGAGGCGATGCTGCTTTACAGCAGAAGCCACTGAAGGTCAAGCCCAGTCTGGCCTTTCCAAACCAAAGGCACCATCTATCCCTGATGCTGGAGTGGCCAGATCCAGCTCTCTGCTTCACAGGGTGCTGGCACATGGCTGCATCTGGCTTGCTGAGGATTTCCATCAGCCATGAAATGTAAAGTTGGAATTTTCTGCTCCGCTCCCCCCCCTCACCCCCCCACCCCATCATCAGCTGCTGAGCCCGAAATCAATTATTCCCACCCGCATGCTTGCTGGCGATGCTGTATCGCTGCAGCGGTGCTGGAGCAGGTTAGTAATGGGGTTGGAGAACCCCCCTTTGCCTCCTCCTGGAGTCTGAGGAGGGAAAAAAGCACCTCAGGAAGGGCTGTGGGCCGCCCTGAGGGAGTTGGGGTGATTTGAGGGCTCACCCAGCCACAAGTGCCTTCAGGTCCTTGTAAGCCCCCAGATCTGGACCAGGGCACATTAGGGACACCCAGCAATGGTTTCGCACACACCACACACCACCGCCACCCCTCAATGTCTCCACCCCAGCTCCACCATCCCTGGGAAGCTGGGAACCTCATCACCTTTGGATACTTTTAAGGTTGGCATCCCTCACCTCCTTTTGGGGCTGCCTCCCATATTTTGGGGAGGAGGAAAGGATGAAGGCTGCAGGAGGTGGGAAGGATGCACATTGGCGGTCCTCAGCTGCCGGCTGGTGCATCCCTCTGCCGGCAGCCCCCGGGGGTGGGCTCAGCAACGATGCACGTGTTCGGGGAGGGAGGTGTGGGGATGCGTGTGTACACCGTCTATATATACCAGCGTGGCACAGGCGCCGGAGGAGTCACAGATCAGAGGAGCCGGCAGCCGACAGCACACCCGCAGGTAGGAAAATCCGCTTTAATTTTCTATCCTAGGGGAGTTTGCCTGGGTTTGTTTCATCCGAGGATGGTCTGTTTGGCTTCACTTCGCAGAGAGAAATTCCGCACTAAGGGTTAAACAAAATACCTTCCCAGAGGGAGAAATCCATCCCTTCTATCTCAAGAGAGGAAAAGTTTCGCCTTCACCATCCAGCCCTAAAATCAACTGGAGTGAAGCTGGAGGGATGCAACAAGAGTCAGCACTGGCCGCCTGCCGGAAGCCAGGGGGAAGCCTGTGGGGTGATGGTAGACTCCTCTGGGTTAGGTAGGATTTTTCTGGGGGCCCTGGCACACCATGATTTTCCCCATTCAGGATTTCTGCCCCTTTTTTTTCTAGCCAGGACTTCACCAGAGTCACAGTGGGATGCTCCAGGAAATGTCCATCCTGCGAAAAATCCTTTTTTCCTTGCCCAAAAGCACAAAAAGGAGGAAAATTCGGGTTTTGTCTTCTTTTTGTGGTTGTTGCTGCTTTGGTTTTTTTCTTAGTCTCTCTCAAAAACCAGGAATGAATGGTTGAGACATGGAGATGTGGGGCTGAATATTCTTCCTAAGCTTTTTTACCTCTCAACAGCCTTTATCAGTCTCTCGAGCCCACATCTGTGTTTATAGTCTCGCCGCGGCATCTAATTTTGGCCAATTATGGCCAATTACCTGATTGAGGGGGATCGACAAAAGGATGCATTTATTTTTCTGGCAAGCACCAAGCATCTGTAGACAGCCACCTCCCCTCCCAGGTCCCTCCAGTTCTCCCTAAAATCACCCCAAAAGCTGTTGGCACAAAGCTGAGCGGCACGACCAGGGTTTGGGGGAGCTGGGAGGTGTTTTAGCTGGTGCCAGTGGGGGACACTGTTGGACAATAATGTGCTTTTTCGACTGGCAAAAGCTCTGACTCCTTCAATTCTGTCTCCCAGGGGGAGGGATCCTGCCCAGTGATATCTTTCTTGCCCTATGGATCAGGCCTTGGCTTTGGGAAGTGGAGAAATTAGCAGAGAAACACTGATTTGGGCTGGTTTTACTCTGGCATAGGAAGCAAGGTGCTCCTACATGTCTTTCTCACATGATGGGATTGATTCTGACTCAAGAAAGGGAGAGCATCACTGCGTTTAAACCCTTTGAGAAGGTGTTTGGGGAAGAACGTTGATCCTGCTGCTGGGATAATCCTTGCTGATAGCATCTCCTATGGGAAAAGAGGATGGAGCATC
>VWYK01030402.1:17446-42099 GCA_013399775.1 Semnornis frantzii | reverse complement strand
CATTGAAAGTTCACACATCATATGCACACTGCTGTAGAGGGGGGTAGAGGACCCAGCTCATACTGTCCTGCATGGAGCTTTGGCATGAACAGCAGGGATTTTGAAAAGTAATATAATTATTAAAAGTCATCACAATTATCAAGTCAGACTTCAAAATTTCTTTAAATTGATCATATAATGGAATATGTCCCACAGAATAAAGCTTTCTGCATGTTATGTCTGCAGCATTCCTGTCCTGACAGTAAGCAGACAACTCCACTGTCCCATGCAATACCAACAGGTCATGCACCAACCTAGCAGCAGAGATCATGCATGTCTAAAATGCTGTTCCCTTGCTATGCAGGAGCACCTGATAGGGAGGCAATCTTCCCTGAAGGAAAGCCCCATATGGTCCTCCACTCTGCTTGCTGATAGCGAAATTCTGACCGAGTAGTTTCAGAAAGACTCTGAAGAGCGGGGAAGTGACCACATAGTTTTGCAGTGTGGAATAGAATTACACTGACCAAGGAGAATGGAAAGAGAACAAGTGGCTCCAGAGGAAAAAAAAAATATTAGGAACCGAATAGTGAAATGTGGAGACAGGAAGGAGATGGACAAACAAGGAAAGGATGTGCCCATCAAGCCCATGAGAAAAGTTAAGATAAAGAAGGAAATTTTAACACAGGTCTGAGCAGGAGTGACTATAAAGGAAAGCTAAAGAGAGAAGTAAATGCAATTAGAGTAATTGGTTATCCTGAAATGACAGGTCATTGTCATCTTGAAGGTCATGAAGAAAGCAATGAGGAGAGAAAACACCACAATTAAGGTAGAAAGTGAATATCATGTATTTATAGTTTTCAGAAAAAGGAAGAGTCAAGGTGAGACTGAATGTCACCTATGGTCAAAGGGGCAACACAGATAGGAAGCAGGTGAACATCAAGAACAACTCCAACTATGACAGCAACTGAAAATATCAAATTAAGCAAAATAACAGTTGCCTGGGATCATACAGTGAAGAACTTACACATGAGAAAACATCTGTAATGCAAATTTAGGAGCCAAGGCAATCAGCACTGCACAACTTCTACTTCTAAACAAAGAGCTACACAGTAGTAGGGTAGCTGACTTTGGAGGTTTTTCCTGGTCTCAAATAATAATCTCAAAATTCAATCAAATAGGTCTCCATAGACCAAAACACGTCGGAAGTTCTTTCTTGCTTCCTTCAGGGATACATGACGGTAGGACCCATGACAATGCTGCCACCACGTGGAGGTCTTTTCTGATTGCTCAGAAAATACTTCCAGCCAGCAGCTGATACAACTCAAATATAACCTGTGCTTCAGTCCTCTCAGACGCTTAACGAATTGATGGACATACACTACCGTTAATTTATCATCACTGCTATTAGCAGAGATGAATAATAATTATTAACAATCATTATTAATCATTATTCTGTATATTTTAGTATCTTTTTCTCTTAGCTTGTCTTGCTCTTAAAATATCTATGTCTAATAAAGTTAATTTAATCTCTTGTGGTGGAATAGTGCTTAGATCACAGAATTGTCAGGGCTGGAAAGGACCCCAAGGATCACCTAGCTCCAGCTGCCTTACCATGGGGAGGGACACCTCACACTAGATCAGGTTGCTGAGAGTTCCACCCAGTCTGGCTTTAAAAGCTTCCAGGGATGGGGCTTCTGCCACCTTCCTGGGCAACCCATTACAATGTCTCACCACCCTTATGGCAGAGAACTTCTTCCTAACATTCACAAACTGAATCTACCCACTTATAGATTTGCTCCATTTCCCCCAGTCCTATCACTACCTGACAACTCTAAATGTCCCTCACCGGATTTCTTTAGGACCAAAAAATTACAGGAGCAGCTTCACTGCAACATCAGGCAAAAGCATTTTCCTGCGTTTCACGACATTGTGAACAGACATCATGACACAATGAAATCAGACCACTAGAAAAGGACTCTTGACAGATGCGCACTCAACGAGCATGAGCAGCCATCTAGGAATGGATCGGATTTAGGTCACATATGGCAAAACACTGTCAACAGCTGGAGCTATAAAAATATCAAGCCAGAACACAGTATAAAGTTTACACGTCCAGGTAGCAGCCAACAATCTGAGCTGCAGATTTGGTTCATACACTATTGTCCAGACCAGAAATTGGCCCTCCAAAACCACGAATAATCCAGCAGTTGAATCAGACAAATTCGCATCCTCCCCTGCCCTCAGGCCCACCACTTCATCTTCCCCTTCACTGGTATTTTTATTACCTCACACTTGCCACGGAGACCTGTCTCCTGAAGCCGGGACCAGATGCTCTGGATCCTTCCTGCATGCTCTGGGTGGCTGTTTGTGTTCCCACAGGTACACTGGTGTTTTAGCATCAAGGTGTCATATACAAGGCCTGCAGCAGAGGTTACAAAATTGCTCTCCGTTAACAAAATAAAAATAAATTTTAAAAAAGTGCCAGGTATACGGAAAAAGCACTCCACTTTTTAATGCTAGCACTTCATATTCTACTGAATACTTCTAGAGACAGACTTGGTATTTTACTAGGACCCACAGAGCTCTACCAAAGGAAAACCCAAGACGTTGTTGTAAGCCAGCACTAAACCTGCAATGATCCCTTCCTCCAGACATCCTCAATGGCTCTAGAGAAGAAATTAGGCCCCAAGAACTCTGCACAGTGGTGACAGAATGAGGTGACAACTGAAAGCATCAGTACCAGTACAGAGGTGCCAGGGCAGAATTGTGATCTAAGAGGACACTGACCTGCAATTTGTCTGCTGGGTGCTTTTGTAACTTCTGCTAAAATGGTTCTAGGGCTTGGGATTTAGAACCTAAAGGACTAAGTCCTTATCAGACCCTAGGTTTCACCAAATAGTTTGTGCCCCAGTCTTTGCATCAACATTATTTGTCAACATGCTAATTAAGGCTATTAGCACACATTTGGGCATAATTATTCAGCACAATACGTAGGCATTTAGCAGTGTTGTTTCATTTGAATGTGGGAGTCAGGTAGTTAAATTCCCTTGCATTACCAAGTATTTATGGCATGACAACAGTGTAGGAGATTTTGATTCATGCTCCAGAGTTGCCTGGGTATGGTTTTGGAAGCAGAGTTATGATTTCATAGCCAGTGTTCCACTGAAGAAAAGCAGCAGGTCCTCCACAGCTATGTAGTCCTGGGGACAAAAGACTCTTTTTTTTCCTCCAGCAAAAGAGACATAGTTAAATGTTTAAATCTACCCTTCCCTTCAGCCAAAAACTCCAGAGAAAAGAACAAAAAAGGTTGGAGATTCTTTCCTCCTAGGTTTCTTGCAAGAAATATCTGTCTGAAGGAGGCACATTATAAAGTTGCAAATCAAACATTTTGATGAGAATCCAAAGCCTTTGAATTAGCAGCAAAAAAGCCGTTCCCAGATTCTGATGTCAAAGGAGGATTCTGTTGCTCCTCCAAAATCCCAGAGGAGCACACCTATGCTGTGGCATGAACACAGTACAAGGAGTTTTCATGTAGTCATTTTAAAATACTGATACACAGCACAATTTGCAATTGCACGGAGCTCAAAGGGGCTTGTAAGAAACCAGACTCCGAGAACGTCCATGCACATGCACCCTGGAGGCTCAGCACCATGCTGCTGCATGTACCCAAGGCTTGGTTCAAGCTGGAATACACCTTCTGACTGAGTGTAGGCATGCTCTGCCACTGAAATATTTGGCTTTCCCCTCTGAGGCAAACTCTGGCACTGACACTTTCAGGTATTCAGTCTTAGGGAGGGATCTGGCAGTTCCTTGCTTTGCTGTAGGTGAGTGCAAAGACAAAAAAATCCAGACCGCATTCAGTTCTAGGAAAAGAACAGAGCACTGGGTAATTGACTGCCTTTGGGTTAGCCAAAGTTCAGTTAAGTAAGACTGTGCTGCAAAGCTCTGTAGAGGTCTCTCACGTATTTGATTCATGGCACCAAACTTCATTAGAGGCTGCTGGGCAAAGACAAGGACTGTAAATGCCACTTGAGAAGAAGCTGTAGCCCAGTGGCAAGGCTGGCTGTCCATAAGAACTCCCCATAAGAACTTAAAATACTCTTAAGGTCTATGGTAACCTTGCCTCAGATTAATCTCTATTGGAAGGAAACTCATTTTCAGGGAAGATCATACGTTTAAGGACAGGCTGGGGGAGTTGGAGTTGTTTAGCCTGGAGGAAAGAAAGCTCCATGGAGACCATATTACTGCGTTTCAGGGGGGCCTACAGGAATGATGAGGAGGGCGTCTTTATCAGGGAATGTATTGATAGGACGAGGGGTAACTATTTAAAAATGAAAGACAGTAGAGCCAGATTAGACGCAAGGAAGAAATTCTTCACTGTGAGGGTGGTAAGGCACCAGCACAGGTTGCCCAGAGAAGCTGTGGATGCTTCATCACTGCAAATGTCCAAGGTCGGGCTGGATGGGGCTTTGAGCAGCCTGGTCTAGTGGAAGATGTCCCCGACCATGACAGCAGGTGTGGAATTAGATGACCTTTAAGGTCCCTTCCAACCCAAACCAGTCGAGGATTCCATGGTTTGTTACCAAAAGAGCTCCACATAGATGTGCACTTAGACTACATGAGACAGCATGTTTGACTAGTAGTGCTGCCTTCTCTGATTTCCAGAGGACTATAGTTAGGCTTTGTAGACTCAAAAGTCACAAGCTGCACGTGTCATCGATTCACACTAGGGCTGGTAGGACAGAGACCAACACAAATCAAACCAAAGATAAATGCAAATGAAAAAACAGCTGTTTGCATTGACCGTACATTCTTCTGCTCTTCTCTTGTCTTTCAATGGTACAGCAGATCTGCTAGGTATCTCCCAGGGTTTTTTTGAGGAATCCTAGAATCACAGAACGGTTCGGGTTGGAAGGAACTTCCATCATCTAATCCAACCACTGTGCCATGGGGCAGGGACACATTCCACTAGACTAGGTTGCCCACAGCTCTATACAAAATGTCCTCAAATCTTTTCAGGGAAGGGCCATCCACAACTTTTGTTCCGCCCTCACAGCAAAGAATATCTTCTAAATATCCCATCTACATCCACCCTCTTTTAGTTTGAAAATGTTACCTCTTCTCCTATCATTACACCACCTGAAAAAGTTTGGTGTCATCTCAGAAGCAGTCAGTGGTATTTATTGGCTCATCCTCCACAGTATCAGCTGAAAGCATGGCACCAATGAGAGCTGATACAAGGTAGCTGTGGGTGAGATCCCCAGGCGCACAAACCAGCAGCTGCTGGAGAACCACATGTCCTTAAAATACATATGTAGATCTGAAATGCGGTTTGGTAACTGTGCCTATTCAACATAGGCAGATGAAGGGGTTAGAGAAAAGGCTTTCTGAAAAGGGAGTTGTAGGTTGTTAGTGGAGACCATAGTGGGATTTATAGAATTTGGTTATCCACGAAGTTTCCCAATGATTCGGTCCTAACAGCAATGTCTCAATGAAGTTCTTCTACTGTAATCACACGTCACTCAACATTTCTCTTTCTTAAAAACTAAGCCACTGGAAAGAAGGAAGCTATTACAAGTTCCTTCCTGTGGTTAGGGTCGCTCAAATGAACACACACACACAAAGGAAACTTTGGCAATTTAACTTAAAATACAAAACTACATTGGCCATTACAAGTTAAATTAAGTGGTGCTGGAAGCAATACTCTTTAAGACATGAGAACAATCACTTTTAAAGGTCAGCACTAAAGCATAACCAACTTGCTTTTCTTGGCAGAACAAACACATGATTTGAGGTTCAGATAATTACATTGCTCTGCACAGGAGAGAATAAATGCCTTCATCAGAAATGAAAAATACTTTAATGCAGAAGATCAGAACAATTTGTGGAACCATTTTTACAGGAGATCAGAGACTGGATAATTGGAGCTATGCAAATTAATGGCCTAACCTGAGAAGTCTTATTCAAGTGTGTAGAATAGTGCATGCAGAAGTATTCATTAAAGTCAAGGGGGCCACTTGTGCTAGCGAGGGCAAGTTCAAGGACTAGCTTGCTGGTGGAAAGGAAAATTAAATGTCATGCTTTGGGACATAAAACTGATTGCCTGAAGAAGTCAGGAAGGGCATTGTTTTCACTTTCACATGGAATAATGTACATCATGTTTGAGAGGTGTATTATGCTGTTCTTTCCCTCTGTCTTTGAATTCTCAGGTACTGGTCCCTGAGAGACAGGAAAATAAATCATATCTAAACCTCCCCCCAGAGGAAGCATTAGTGTTTTCTATTGAACACCCCAAACATGAAATTGATGAACAATTCTTTGTGCGTAGGACAGTAAGAGAACTCTTAAAAGCCACATTTGTGTCTACAGTAATCACAATTGGCTTCATTAGGGCCACTGACTGAGGTTTGTTCTCTTCAGCCCTCACACAAAATTATAACAATTCAAATCTTAATTCCTCTGGAATCCAAAGCACATAATCATGTTAGGATCAGTCTCCAAAGCAGCCACTTATCAAACAGATGGATTTGCCTAGCGAAACGTTAAGTCCAATGCACTTCAGCACTGCTTACTTTGAAAAAAACCCCAAAACTTTAATTTCCTGCCTTTCAAAGAATAGTTCAATCCCAGCGATTAAGCTTTAGTATCCACCTCCAAAAACACAATTTCCGACACATCGTGGACAGCTTCAAGAAAACCTTACCAACCTAACTCGTGCACACATGCTCAGCAGCTGAAATGCCTGGCCTTCTGCTCGGTGCTTGTACGCCTGTAGTAGAAAGCTCTTTCTTCCTGCCACTGTTAAGCAGACAGTGATTGTTAATTTAACTAGCCTTTCACCTTTTAGGGTGAGGTGAAGGACTGGTTATGGGACTAGCGTAGAGGTCACACAGCTTTACACCTTTATTAGTGCTCAGTGAATTCCCCATGCTTTCTCCTTTAACACCACTTTTTTGTGTCTTTCCTTTTCTGTTCACCTACCGTGAATGTAGAGAACTATATGAGATAGAAGGCAATGAAGAAACAGAGTCCTTAAATGCTGTGAAAAACGACATTTTACAGGTGAACTACACTAAGCATTCCTCATATCGCTGCACTGTGCAGTGCTATATAAAAGCAATGTGATATTCTAATTATTTTAAGCCATCTTTCTGTTTTTTAAACCCTGCCTCCAAAGAAAATAGATCATAACACTGTAACAGTGTCTTTTCAAAGCAGCACAGTTCTCAAAATCTGCATTCTTATCATTAGCTGTATTTTCAAACTAAACTTAGAGGCACATATCTAAGTCAAACCTATATCCTCTGGTAGGAAATGTTATTGTATGTTCAAAGTCTTGCATATGATTGACAGGGCAACTTAAATACTGGAGGAAAAGAAGGGCAGAAAGAGAAAGAATGAATAATCTCTGAAAGTAGGGCCAGGCTTCCTTGTTTTTAAAGCTCTAAGGTTTGGGGTCTAAGTGTATTAGATGATCAAGTTTCATATGGTACGACTGTGAGCCAGGGGACTACCCTTCCTTGTATCCTTGGCAAAAGTCAAAATCTAGAATAATCCTCCTATAACTGGTTGCATTAGAAAAAGCAGTTTTGCTGAAATTCAGGGTTCCAATATTGACAACAAAGAGAGACTTAAAGGGCTGATTTGCAAAAATGAGATACTGCTTGGGTTTTTGCAGAGCTGATCACACATGCTTTCCACCCTGCAGCCAGCAGCTGAAAAGCAAAATCATATTTAACATATCACTATTACTATGCCTCTGAAAATAGACCCAATTCACAGTGCTGATTTTAATGATGTAAAAAGTGTGGGTTAGAGAAGAATAAACGGCTAAGTGAAACAAAATCATGAGTTGCTCTTATTTGGGCGTTTGGAACTTTTTTTTTTTCCTTCCCCTTCCTCTTCCCAGGGCACACACCACATTGCAAAATGTTCATTCACAAAATAGAGCTTGACATTTGGGGAAGAAGGCGGACTTATTTTAGAGTCTGCCCAATCACTCAACATGTGACTTGAAAAGTTGCAAATAAATTAACTTTCATCTGTTACTAAGGCTACTGAATAGGCAGAAAGGATTTTGGTGGAAAAAAGTTGGTTGTCAGGGTTCAGGAAGAACAATTAATCATAGGATTCTTTAGGTTAGAAGAGAATTTTAATATCACCAAGTCAGCTGTTAACTCAGTGCTGTCAAGTCACCACTAAACCAGACCTATGAGTCTTTTAAATTCCTCCAGGGATGGGGACTCCACCACCTCCCTGTGCAGCACGTTACAGTGGTTGACAATCCCTTTGAGGAAGATTTTTTTTCTTAATGCTCAACTAAACTTCCCCTGGAGTAACCTGAGACCATTTCCTCTTCTCCTACTGCTTGTTACTTGGGAGAAGAGACCAACCCTCACCTCCCTTCAACTTCCTTCCAGGCACCTGTAGAGAGGAACAAAGTCTTCTCTCAACCTCCCATTCTCCAGGCTGAACAATGGCAGTTTTGTCAGCTGCTCCTCCTAACACTTGACTATACACCCTTCACCAGCTTTGTTGCCCTTCCTTGGACACAGTATCATTTTTGCAGCGAGGGGCCAAAACTGAAGACAGTATTTGATGTGTGGCCTCAGCAATGCCAAGTACAGAGGGCTGATCACTTCCCTAGGATTGGGAGACTAATACCTCTTTTGCACTTATGGTTTTCACTGCACTTGTAATTTTCCTTTGAGATTAAGATTGAACAGATGAGAAAAACACTCTGCAAGTCTGTCTGTTCAAGGCAACTTGAATCAACTCACCTCATTTTTCCTAACCTATGGGAACAGACTCCTGGGCAGAGACTGTGTTTTAGAAGGAGGAGTAGGCACATTGCCCAGAGTGGGTAACTTACGGTAAGAGATTGTGCGGTACTGGAGAAGGTGCAAAAAAACCAGCCAACAGATACTGCATTTGGCACGCTGTCCTTTTTCAATATCATTGCCTCTCTCTGTCTTGCATCTAAATCAGCTTTGTCACAGTATATGACTGGTCCTTTTTTCTGGAGATACATAATTAAAATACTGTGCTATGCTTCTATTAATTTTCACAGGTCTTTTTCTGTCTGGGGAAGGGACAAGCAGGACAACAGGGCATAGAAGGACTGAATCTTATCCTTGATAAAAACAGGATGTTATGGATTCCCCGAACACAGTTGAGACACAGCCCCCATATGGTTTCAAAAGGACGGGATAGAAAAGCACAACATACAGTAAAACAGTAACCACAGCCCCACTGCTTCAGCCTCCAGGGCCCCAAATCGTTACCTGTTGTGAACCTTGGCTTAGCAGGTGGCTCCTGTACAGACATTGGGAAGGTGGCCGAGGCAGGTGAGGACTGTGCACGAGAGAGAGGTCGATGCCCTCCAAAAGAAACGGGCATGCCAGCTGCCTCCAGAGATGCCTGGTAGTTTCTCAGCTGGTGAATACGCTGCTGCTCCAACAGAAGAGCTTGCTGCAGGGGAAAAGAAGCAGGTAGTTCCTGAAAGCCTGTATAGTGCCTTCATAAAAGACCTTATTATGGTCTCCTTTTCCCGACACATGGGCACATGGCACACGTGTGCAGAAAATGAAGATGTGTACATTTTAGAGCAAAGTCAATGCTGGAACAGGTTGCCCAAAGAGGTGGTAGATGCTCCATCCCTGAAACATTCAAGGTCAGGTTAGACAAGCTCCAAACAACCTAATCTAGTAGGATGCGTCTCTGATCACTGCAGGGGTATTAGACTAGATAACCTTTAAAGGTCTCTTCCAACCCAAATGATTCTGTAAGTGCAGCCCCAAAGCTGGTGTACGCTGTCAAGGTTGTTAACAGAAGCCCCATCCTCCCCCTGGGTCTCCTCCTGTGCCTCTTGCAGAATCACAGAATGGCAGGAATGGGAAGGGACTTCCAGAGATCATCTAGTTCAATCCCTCTGTGAAAGCAACTTCACCTACGTCAGGCTGCACAAGAACACATCCAGAGGGGTCTGAAAGTCTTCAGAGCAAGAGACTCCACAACCTCTCTGAGCAGTCCGTTCCAGTGCTCTGTCACCTTCAAAGCAAAGAGCTTTCTGCATATGTTTAAGTGAAACCTCCTATGTTGTAGTTTATACCTGCAGCCCCTTGTTGTGTCACTGGGCACCACTGAAAAGAGCCCAGCCACATACTGTTGACCTTCACCCTTTAGGTATTTACAGGCACTGATAAGATTCCTTTTCAGTCTTCTCTTTTCCAAGATAAAGAGCCCTAAGTCTCTCAGCCTCTTCTTGTAAGAGATATGCTTCAGTCCTCTAATCATCTTTATGGCCCTCCATTAGACTCTCTCCAGTAGTTAGGACTGCCTCCATTGCCGCAGAAGTGCATTTAACAGTGTGACGCACCAGACCAGGGAACAAGTCTGGCTCAACCAGATCCCTGGCAGGAGAGCTGGTTCTCTGTGCAGCCACACCACCAGCTGGACAGGTCCTTGGTCAAAAGGGATGGCTGTTCTGGCTTTCACAGTGCAGCCACGGCCTAACAACCTCCACATTTCCTCTATTTACTCCCTCTTCTTTGAAACAAAATAATTTCAGAGGACATATTTTCAAGATTTTGTTGTGATCGTGCACCCAGGAGTAGGGCAGCAGGAGCTGCACTTTCAGACGGATGGTATCACTGTGGTCCACCAGTAGCAGCATGTTACATTTAATTTATGTGTTTACAAAGGCAATGAGGTTCAGATGCGATTGTGTAAACCAAAACCCACTTTGTACAGGTTTGGTTGGCAATGGTATTGATCCTTCAAGGCAGTGCTGTTACAAAGGTAATGCTGTTCAGTAAGGAACTGAAATATGCATTTTCTGAGCAATACCAGTCCATGACATTCATGACAGGCAAGTCAGTTCTGTAGTGCTAGGAAGATGGTAGCAAGATGTAAATGACTACATGGAGTAACCAGTTTGCACCTGATTTACAGACACTGCAACTGCAAACCTGGCACAAGTCCCCTCTCCCTAGACAAGGAGTGTGCAGCCTGCTCTTGGCTGCAGATCCTGTGTGAGGGTTCACCATGGCTGTAGGCAGTCAGATGCTGAGAGCTAAGGGCTGTAAAGATGAGCAGAACACTGACGCCTTAAGAGAATCATAACCTTCTCACCTTCATTACTGCTACCATAACAGGCAGCTGTGGGAGACTGCCATTAACTGGGAAGATTATGCTATGTCGTTACTGGATTTATTACTTGCAAATCACAAGCCTCTGGTGTTTACCCTCAAAAGTGAACACAGCAGCAATCTCTGGGATCTCCAGTTGAAGAATGAATCTCCTCCAATGAACCTCATCCTTTGTTCCCTTACCCAGTTCTTCTCTAGGCCAGAGGTTTTTTTAAAAACATAAAATCCTCTGCTAGTACTGCGTCCTCAAAAAGCAACATTTTTTCTTTCCAAAGAAACAAACTGAAAGTGGCCCAATGGTTGAAGACAAATTGACTGCATTTTGTGTAGGTGATTCAGATTCTCTTGGTTGGCACTTCAAAGTTGACATGGTAACTCCAGGGAAGGATGGCGCTGATTTTACCTGCAGGTTTCTCTATGTAGCAAACTTTCAAAGAGTTGGTTTCTCCCAGCTTCTTCCTTTTAGAGTAGTATAAGGTGACTGACAAGAACCAAACAATTTTCTACAAAGAACCAAGTCCCAGGCTTGGTTTTTTGCAAGCTTACCTGGCGGAAGAGTAGCTCCTGCTCAGCCTGCCTCTGTCCCGACTCCAGGTCCTGCTGTGGCTCTGCTTCCTCCTCATCGCTCTCAATGGGTTCTTGCTTTACTTGCACTACGCTGGTCAGCCCTGGGGCCTCCTTCTGGCTTGCAACCCTGTCGCTGTATGGTTCCTCCAAAAGGGCTTGGTGTTCTCGTAACTCTTCTTCTGTCTCCTCAGGGTGGCTTTCATGCTGGCGAGCTGGCTCGTTGGGTTTTGATATAATCTGAAAACAACCCAGAGATTAACTGATAAAAAAAATGTAACTCTTATAACGGGTAAGGATCACTCTGTTCTTCTCAAACAGCCAGCTTCATTAAAAGAGGAATTGTGAATTACCGATTTTATCTTGTAAACACAAGGTCCAAAACAGCCACTCAGTGGAAGGTCAGGGTAACCTTGGCATTAAGCACTATGAAATCCTGTGCCCCATGTAATGATGGCCCTTCCTAAGAAATAAGAGCCTCTTGTGCTTGCACACCTATGGATGCTACTTCAGTCACAAACCCATGTGGGAGAAGCATAATAATGATCAGTACATCTGGCAATTAAATTCTGAATAAAGATGAGAGATATAGACCCTCTAAGAGAGTTTCTGCTACTTTGCTTGCCCAGTTTCTTCTTGAATCACCTCCTGCATTTTATCTGTGAGAAAGATTCCTCTGAAATTTGCACTCTTAGGAAGTTAGTTTGAAGGAAACTGAGGACATTCAGTTTACAGCATCTGTACAGAAGGAAACTGCAAGAGCAGCATCATACTAACCAGATTTTCCTAACCAGAGGTAGTGAACTTTTCAGAAAGCAGCTGCTAAAACAAAGGGAACTACATAATTTTCAGTACAATTCACTCAGACTTTTTCAAAGTTAATTGTTGAGATAAAATTCAGTTCTCCATCACAGACTGCATATGAATTTTATTTGGAACAACAGCAACAAAGAAGAAACAAAAAAGAACTGTTTTCAAATCTGGCATAGGTAAATGAATCAATCTCCTTTCTTTAAAAGAGCTCGGGCTGTACTTGTTTCACAGGCTTATAAAGAAACTGCTGAACTTTGAAAGTTCTCAGAGCAGAGCTTTAATAAGGATTAGGTCATTGGTACAAAAAGCAATATTGATTTTAAATCTAATAAAGCTTAATCAAAACATGGTTATTGAACACATGCAGGAGTGGTGACTACTGGTAAGTAACCTGGTCTTTGAAGAACAGTGGCTGAAACCTGAAATTAAATATTTTCCCCTAAATGTAGGAAGAGAGGTTCTGCCACATAATTGAAGCAACCCTATACAAAACAGATGTAAGCAGACAAAGGTAACATAATGGATCAGTTGCTTGCAAGTATCACAGCAAGGATGGCAAGAGGTTGCTCAGAGCTGCACAAAGGATCTCAAGTACGTGGAATTCAAAGCTCTTAAAAACAGAGCCTTGCAAAGACCAGGATGCAGTGCCATGGCTTTCCAGCACTTTGTGGACTACTGCATTTCAGAAGAGATAATGACTTAGAAAAGAAACGGACACAAGATATACATGCATGCCCCTTCTTTAGTAGAAAGACCATCCCTCAGAAATCCCAGGCTCCTGAGACCAGACGCAGTCTGGAGCAAGGAAAACTTTGTGGAGGATCAGTAGGTTTAGGGAGCACTTCAGAAAACCTGGACATCCATACGCCCATGGGGCCTGATGGGTTCAACTTACAGGTGATGGGACAAGAGACAACAAGCCCAAATTCAAACACATGAAATTCCTTCTGAACACAACCCCCCGTATCTTTTACTGAGAAGGTAGTGAAGCACTTGAACAGGGTGTCTATAGAGGTTGTAGAGACTCCATCCTTGGAGATATTCAACATACAACTGGACATGGTCTTGGGACAACCGGCTCTAGTCGACCCTGTTTGAGTAGGGACATCAGACTAAATGATCTCATAAGGTTCCTGCCAACCTAAAAGATTCAGTGATCAAAACTGCTTAAGGATTTTTGTGAGGCATCTCCCACTCCACCCCCCCCATCTCCCCAGCTTCATTACTTGTAATGCACATTGGATAACGAAATCACATTAAGCTAAAGGTAATTCTTCCATTAATTTTCTTTAAGACCTCTTAGGCTTGATGAATATAATCTCTTTTAAAGATAATTAAATCCTCATAAACCATCTTCTGCTACTTCTCTTCTGAGACTGAAGGTCTCGAGCTTAGAACTTAATACCTTTTGAACTTACGAACTACAAAAAGTAATTGCTGGGAAAATAACTTACAATGTAATTGTCAAATCTAACGGAAATGAAAAGCAGTGTAACTCTCCAAAGTTTTAAATTATTCCAACTCCATTAAAATGTAAGACTTAAATGAAAAAAAAAAAAACCAAAACCACGAAGGTTGAAAGTTCAAGTGGTCACTGACAAGGACATTTCAAACACTGAGTTTTCTCTCCTAATACAAAGTGAATCTCTTGGTATGTCACTTGTCTTAGTTGCTGCAACTCCATTCTTCTTAAAGGATAATTTTGCAAAGACACAATTTGTTATGAACATATTTCTTACAGTACATGAGTATGTCCATGCCAGGCTCATTAAAATTCCATAAAAATCTTCATTTTTTGCAATTTTATTAACACATTTGTGCAATTTAAGAAAATTTAGGGTAATAAAAGTGCAAGGGAAAGAGTATAAAGTTAACATAGCATTGAAAATGTTTATGACTATATCTGAAACAGCAAGCAACTACATAATGCATCATAAATATAATATAAATCCTTCCCTTAATTATCTCTCTAGCTTACTTTGCAATGAGGTTACTCGTCTATTTTCCAGTTTCAAACACAGTTGCTTCTGGCTATCACATCCTGCCACCATAAAACACTGTTGAAAGAACTGTCTCTCTAGCCTCAGACACCTAACTATTACAGTACAGAAGAAACTACAACTCTAGTCACAAACATTTTTAAAAGACACAGCTGGCAACATTTCTTATCTACATTTCTGAAATACGAAGATCAGAAAGGAAAAAAAATCATAACAATGTCAGTCCACAATACAAGGAATTCATTTTTCTGTGGAATGTTTCAGAAGAAACATAAAAGCTGCATTTCTTTGCTTGTAAAATTTCAGCACAGTTGGGACCTGATTTATTTACTAGATATGATATATCTGTTTGTCATAGAACAGTTTGGGTTGGAGAGGACTTTAAAGATCATTTAGTTCCACCATCCTGTCACAGTGGACACTCCCATCCAACCTGGTCTTGAACATTTCCAGGGATGTGGCACTGATGATTTCTTTGGGTAACCCATTCCAATGCCTCATCACTCTCACAGTAAAGAATTTCTTCCTTGTATCTAACCTAAATCCACCATCTTTCAGTTTAAAACCCCCATTCTATTATCCCTCATTCATAATCCCTATTATTACCTACTTGATATGGAATCCCTCTTCGTCATTTCCGTAGGCCCTCTTTAAGTACTGAAAGGCCACTATAAGGTCACCTTTGAGCCTTCTTGTCCATAGCCTGAACAGTCCCAAATCCTTATCTAGAATGTTGTTTAATGTCTCAAAACCTGGTTCTGAAGGATGTCGATTTTATAGTGTGGTCATCACTAGAGCATTTAGAGAGTATCATTTCATATTTTATCATCTCTGTCCATAACTCAATGGCAGGAAGGCAGTGGAGCTGCTCCACCTCATCATATGTGCACCCACAGCATAGATTATAGTCAAACTATGCACTGGATGGGGGTTTTGATTTTAAGATTAGATGCTTTAAGTGTGAAAGTGTACCTCTGCAGCTGGCAATTCCATTTAATTGTCCTGCAAAAGACATGGAGAAGATGAATGTGCTGCTGGAAGCTGCTCACTGGCTGGATCTGCTCAGTGCAGGTGGTGGCTTCTGAGTGTGTTTATTTCCTCTCCTTAAAACAAGTGCAAATGTCACCACCAGGTGACACCAGGTGAGCAGAGCTGGAACCTCCATTTTCCATGCAGAGCCCTGTGGTGAGCTAGGGAAGTCCCTATCAGTGAGCTGCCTCCCAAACAGGATGAACCACATACTTTGAAATGCTCAATGTGATCCCCAGCTTACTGCTGAGAGCAGTAGACCAAGGACTGAAATTAAGAGAGGAGAGTTTTAGACTAAATACATGGAATAAAGTTTTTATACTGAGGGTGGTGAAATACTGGCTGCACAGGTTGCCCAGCAAGGTGGTAGAAGCTCCATCTGTGGAAACAGTTGAGGTCAGGTTGGAAGGGGCTCTAAGCAACATCCTCTAGTGGAAGAGGTCTCTGCCCACTGGAGGGGGGTTGGACTAGATGCCCTTAAGCTCCCTTTACGACCCAAAGCATTCTATGAGTCTGTCCTTGTTTGTCTGATTCCAAGTTACTGCTCCAAAGCCTCAGGTACCAAGGCTTCACAGCCAAATCCCCTAGATGATTATTATTATTTTTAATCAGGAGCAAACCAACAACATATTTTTCCTTAGCCACCTTCTTGGAAATAGGAAGAATTGTTTTGGCTGCACCCTTCTCAAAAAAATTCATTTGAGGTAGACACCTACCAGGGAAAGCTTAAGACAAAAAAACCTTAAAGTTTGGAAAAATCGCAAGCAATTGAAAGTAGCCTTATGTTATTTACAGGAAATTCAACACAACCCAAACAGGCATTGCTGTCGGTTCTGTGAATAGTTAAAAGGTAGCAATCTATTGCAATATTTTTAGTTGTGCCCTTAACTTTTCTACACATGAGGGTCTTAAAATATCCATGCATCTGGGAAAAGTCTTTTTCCATGTCAGCACTTGGACGCGATCCCATGAGGTAAATTTGCCACACGCATACAGTGCTCCGACCCAAACCATTTCAACTCATTACTTACATAAATCAAGCACAGAGAAATCACCTCCGTGCAATGAGTTTAACTGCACTTCCCCCCTCCCACCCCTGCTCTGGATACGACAGATCACAGCTCTAACAAAGCTGAAATTCAGAGTGCTGCGGGAGGACTCGCTCAGCTCCGGTTGCACACGCTCTCCAGCTCCTGGGAGGTCCAAGTGAAAGTCTGAATGAGTTCAGTGGCTACGTCACTGCAAAGCCTTTGGACGCTTGCAAGCGCTGGCAACAGAAAAGCCTTCAGAACCTCAAACAAACAAACCGCCCAGTTGACATTTATTTCTGAACAAAGAAACTCTACCTAGCACCCTGTGATCCTGGTCATGAAGTGTGTTTGGAGGGGGGTAAGGAGAAAATTTCTATGGCAGCAGCAGTTCTTCACCACCCCGGTGTGCAGGGCTGAATGAGGTCCAGGGCTCGCACACATGGTGTGCATTGGCAGGTCTCCAGAAGTACATGATTGACGTCAGTAACTTGTGTAATCATCCTGCCTTAGCTCGAGCCTCAAACAAAGTTTTAAGGGGTTGTGTGGTGGTTTTCTGTTGTTTCTTTCTTTTTTTTTTTTTTTTAAAAAAAAACACCCAGCTCTTGGTAGTTGCATTTTCTCATAGGACTGGAATAGTAAAAATATTTGGAGAGACCTCCACCATAAATTAAACTGCAGCAATCAGAGGTTTGCCTGCCAATGAACTGCCTGAAAACTGCTACTGGATACGATTGGAACTTCTTGAGAAAAGTCTTTAGAAAGCCTCAAAACCATACAAATCAATCTGAGAAGTATCACACTGATTATGACTGATTCCCCCATTTTGCAACAGCCTTTTCATATTACAAATCTAGCAACAGACTGTGCTTTCTGAAATCCTGGGAGAAAACCTCAGCTGGGGCGAAACATCACAGCTTCATATTCATACCACTTGTGATCAGACCTGTTGCACTTAAAAGGTGTGCTTACCTTGCCCTAGGCTGAAACATCAAGATGTTTTTTGTCTTTTTTTTAAAGGATACTCACCACAGCCACCTCAAAGCAGCTTTGTTTCAGCATTGTTTTAACACTGGGATGCCCAGATAAATGATTTTGGGCTATGTGGCAATTGCAAAACCTGTGCACTGATGAATTGTGCTCTGCAGCCTTCATCTGATGTTCTCCCAATTGATTTACACAAGGTGAGATAATAAACATAGTGTCTGCATTCCTCAAAGCAAATTTTGTACTTGCATCTAATTAATCTTCAAAACAACCTCTGTGGGATGCAGAGAGATACTGTCCCCATTTTCAGGGGAAGAAATGGGTAAGATACTGCCATGCTTTACACAGCACCTCCCTTTGAGAACCTGGAGACTGTGATGGTATTTTGCCTCTTTCCAAAGGTAATTCCAGTGAAAAATGAGTTAGTAAATCTGAATATCTTCAGTTTCAATTATCTCCTGGTATTGTCAGATCTGAAATTCCTCACTTTTTATTCTGTTCTCAAATCTATCTTACTCCTCCTTCTCTCTTTGAAGCTGAATATATAGGCAATAGGTATTTTCCCCAAACTCCCTGACACTATTTTCAATTTTTATTACAAAGTTGACAAAAGATCCTGATGTGGATGAATGGTAGCAATGACAACTTCAAAAAGTATTACTGGAAAGCCAGAAGTTTGAAGTGTGCTGCCTTTCCACTGTCTGCAACACATGCATTGATCCTCACCTAGGTAATGGACATCCACTTCCTTTCTGATGTGTACCATGAAAAAGAGGTGCAAGAATAAAGGTCAGTTGGGTTATGGAAGTTAAAGACCACATACAGCAACACATAAGAAACTCTGAAATAGTGTCATCTAGAGTTCAAAAGGATACTGTTGTATCAAAAGGAAGGACTTTAAAAGAGTCATGCCTACCTTGTTGATGTGCAGTTGCTGTTGCTGGAATTGCTGTTTGTGTTTCTCCAAGAACTGCTGGTGCTGCTGCTGGATCACTAACTGCTGGAGGGCCTGGGCATTCTGGGGAAGGGGAGCAGACTGCGTGCGCCCCAGTGGGCGATGCTGCCGGAGTTTGTGTATTGAAGGGGAGACCCGTTCTCCACCAACCAAAGACTGTGCATGGAGGGGCAGTCCTGAAAGATACCAGTCTGAAGATAATATGGAGGAAAAAACAGCAGAGAAGAAAAAAAGGAAGAAGGAAGGGAGAAAACAGCTGTTGAGTAACACTGATGGAGACAATGACGAATATCGTTAAAACCAGTCACCTTGCCATTTATACCTGAGGCATCCTTAAAAGAGAACAGATAACGATTAATTGCCATTGGGTAAAGTGATACTTTACTTTCCTTTGGATTCCTTATTTGCTTGTTTACTCAGAGACCCTATGGAAGTATCTCATTTATGGGTGATACCTTACAGTTCCTTCTATGCCACAACATGAACTAAGATCACAGTGGTAGTATGGAGAAGCTGAAGTTGTATAGCTTGTGTTGGTACAGGGAGTAATACCAGGTGAATCTCTGGGAAAACAGCAACCCAAGATGCCACTCTATAGGACCCAGCAATTACACAAGGTGCTCACTGGACATGCTGAATGATGATGGATGCTGATGAAGCTCCTTCCTACTCTTGACCACACAGGAAAGCAGGTCTGCTTTTGGCTGCACTATACAATGCCCCATAAAAATGACTAGAGATGAAAACTTCCACGAGATAAAAGTTTGACTAGGTTTGCACAGGGAAAAGCACATCCATGAAGCATTTCAGGAACATGGGAGCCATCAGGCTTCATTATTTCTGTAGAAGAAAGGAAAGTTAGAGGCCAAGACGACAAATAGTTAGAATTGTTTCCATCGCTGCCCTGTGTGTAAATGATAGCAACTTAAGGAAAACTTTCAGAACTTTTATGTTCGGATAACTTGTGTAACTCACATGCTCCTGGCAATTTGAGTGTCTCTGATGACTACAGTGTGAAACACCTACCTGAGCTCTGGTTACAGCATGCCTTCAGGAAGTCTCTTGTCTTTTTAGCTTTCTAGTTTTTGCTCTGCTCTTCAAAAACATAACTTCTCAAACTTTTTCGAAAGTTGGGACTTGAAGGCACACCCAACACAAAGCCCAACCCAAGGGTGGAGGAGCTGAGAATAAATCTTTACTGTGGTTTCCTATACCCTGTGACAGAAAACCATCACTGGTGTGAACTGTTGTCTCCCTAACACAGATAAAGCTTCACCCACCCTTTTGGTTTATTTCACTGTATAAAACAAACTAAAGACTGCACAAGTGGTCAGTAACATTCGGAAACACTGCCCAGTTCTAGGGGCAGAAAAATTGTATCTTCTCTCTCTTCAGTCTTTTGTGGAGAAGATAGAGAAGCTGCCTAGAAGCCAGCTGAATACAGCACTATAGAAACACCTTGACATTTCTGTCTCAGGACATTACCTCTTTTTCCCTCTGATTCACAGAACCACTCTACATGGAAGAACCTGACTCATTTAATAGCCTCCCTTCTTGAGGAAAGATTTTCTGAGTTTCTCCCACTCTTGTTTTTCTCAAAAGAATAATTTATAAAATAAGATACTCTTTTACATATGTGTGTATATATACACACACAGGTACGTCTGTGTGTGGACGAATGTACAAATAATTTAGACAGAAGCAGTTCATCTTCCTTACAGCACAGTTCCTCTTCGCAAAAGTTCAAATTAGACAGCAGAGAAGGGATCCTATTCAGTCTGCATAGGATGCCTTAAAAGACTACCTTCCTCCAAGTGAATGAGTGAGGTCCCCCTGTGAAGACCTTCCAGGCAGATGTCTTGTTTCTACTTGGAACAGACATACCAACACAAAAGACAGTACCTCAAGTAACCTTGTCCAAAGAGGAACAACAAACCTATGGGATTCTGCTTTAGCTTTCCAAACCCATCCATGTCTACCTTCCTGCACAGAAAGAGCATGTCATTGTGCTAGACAACTTTGTAGCCATCAGGAAAATTTCCGGAGCTGAAGGTTATCATCGGAATACCAATAAACTCTACTCTGCTCCCAAGGAAGCTGAAGTACTAACTTCAGCAGTTTGGCAGCCAGTCCACTTAGAGCTTTAGAGACCACGCGTTAGCTTGCTCTCCTTCAGTTGCTGCATCTGGAACACGTGTTTCTTCTTGTTGCTCTGTTGTATTGTGAATATTTCTCCAAAGTGCTAGTTTATAACATGCTGTACTCACTCTGAAAACACCACACGTAGCAGATGGACTAGAAGGAATACAGTTGGAAGCACACAGAGTACATTGTAAACTGAGGGAAGCTTCGAGAGAAGTCAAAGGGAAACAGAACAGCACTTCTTCCTATGCCAGCACAAACAGAGGAAAGTTTTGGTGATAGGATAAGAGGGGAAGTCATCTCCAATGGCTTTTCATTAATACACCTTGGGCAAAACACAACTGGGGAATGGCCATGTCATAAAGTCTAGGCAACCCTGTCATGCCACAGCAACTGTGGCAGGAGGCAGAAACAGAAAATTATGTGAAGGTTCAAGGAGTTTGCACACACTATCTCACGGCCCTGAGAGGGTTGGCTAAATACCACACTTCTGTGTTTCAGTTTCCCCCATACATCCATGTTTTACAAGCTTATCCCAATCCAACGTATATTCCTGGGATTCAAATGTAAAACCAGACACAAGCCAAGCCAGCGAGCCGTGCCGTAATGCTTCGGTGGTCGACACCTCCCAAGAGTTTCCGTTAGAAATGGAATGAAAGAAATAAAAATCACAACGTGTCTCTAACTTACGCAGAACATCCTTTGTCCCAGCACTACACACTGCAAAACAGAAATGCATCCTACTGGAGCTTATTGCTTTGAATCAACCCTATTTATAGAAATACGCCTTCCCACAGGTACTTAAGTGCTGAAAATATGACACAGAGTGATTCAAAGCAATTAGCATACTGAAAATGCAACATATACAAACAAATACAATCTGTTTGAATGCAGTTGATTTTGCCATGTTTTTGCCGTTTATAATAACGATGAAAAGCAAGCATTTTCATCTGTGATTTTGTAAATGCATGCCTTTCATATACGGACTGGAAACCATCTGTGATAAACAGGAAGGGTAATCATAAAACACAATGTTTTTGTCTCCACTTTAATCTAAAGTGGTTGACTAAAGTGGAACTCTAACAATGTAGTTTGAAATCGTGACCTACAGGCCTACGCTGTACTTATGGAAGCAAATACTATTTGCTTTCATTTTGCCAAAACGTCAAGGCAATTTCCCTGTAACTCTGGATGAGGTGGGCAACCTCTGATTTTGCAAGTGTCACCCATATCCAGTGTATCAATGAACCCATCCCAAAAAGTTACCTACAGAATGTACAGATGATGCAGTACCTCCTTTGTACAAGAGACTGACTTTACGAAAACCCAACAGATGTCTCTTGCTTTTCTTTTCCCAGGTGGGACTGACTTTTGGACATCAGCTGCAGTGCACTCACCTGTAACTAAGGGTGTTTGTGCAGCTGGCTGTTCCAGTAAGACCATGTGTTGCAGAAGAGGGTTATGTGCAGTTCCCCCATCTCTTTCCAACGTTGTAGTGCTCAAGTAGGGAGTGAGGTGAGTGCCAGGAAATAAAGAGATCCGCTGCTGTAAGGTTGGGATAGCAAGTCTCTCTGCATCCTGCTGTGCTGATCCTCCCTGCGAAGGCAAGGGAGGGTGCAATGGATTAAGGGATAATTCAATGCAAGTAACATTTCCAAGGCTGCACTCCCCCAGACCACTTACACTGGAAGGGCCAGTTGCAGGCAGTCCTAGCGTGATGTTGGGCAAAGAAGGAGATGTGTAGAGAGGAAGCTGTGTTACTGAGCCCTCGCGATTCACAAGTCTGTGAGCCAGGCTGGTCTGGAAATGAAATCAAGAACATTGTCCTGGTGAGAGAGCATCTAGAGATTGGATCAAGGACACATTACACCTGCTGTGAGAACACATCAGAAATCTGGAGAGTGTGCAGTTTCACTACTGACCTTGGAAATACTCAATGAGGGAGCTAAGCTGAACATCAGACCCAGTCTAAACAAGCACAAACTTGGTGCATACCCCAAAGGCTGCTGCCATGGCCACACAGTGGTGACAAGACCAGAATAATCAACCCTGGGATGACCTCACTGTGCAACTGCCACCAGCCTCACAACTCTAATGGAGAGGCCTTTCACAGTTCCTCTGATCTTTCCTGGAGACTAAAGATCACCCTCTCATCCTCGCCAGTACTCTGCTTCTACATAGTCTTCATGCAGTGTCACTGCAAAGAGTTTCTGCAAAGATGTAACAGCTTACTACTCCTCCTGAAACATTTGCCCTTTCAAAGTTGAAACAGATTATCTTACAAAAAATGGCATTACAAGGGCTGTTGTTCACTTTAGCAAATCGCCGACAATTTATGCTATTTACTAGTGTGCTTTAGCTTAACTCAGACTTCAAAATTTCATCAAAAAGCTTTAAGGTTGCATAGTTATGTTGCTATTTCCTGATTTTCAGGGTGAAACACAAGATTTACTGAATTATCTTAAGGCCACTTAAAGCAAGAACACTTAAGAAAAAAATACCTTTAATTTCAAAACCAGATTGAAGTATGCATTAGAAAACCCACTATAAAAAATGACAATCAATTGTTAGGAAACAAGTGTTCTAATCATCCTGAATTCCCTACAGGAGATTTTCCAGCTTAAAGAAAATGGAATTCAGGTTTCAAAAGGGCTTTATATAGAATTTCTACTATTTAACTCAGGTGCAATTGTGAAAAGAGGGATTATGATTAACTTTTTATTGCACTATGAAACAATCTGTATCGATGTAGCAGAGATCTGAAGAATGACTTTATACATTTCAGATTTGAAATCATTGTCCTGTAGGCAATGAGACTTTGCAGGTTATTTCCTTGGATGCAGGGCTGGGCCAGCTCTGGATAATAAAAAGCTATTTTTCTCCCTCAAAGGGGAAAATTTAAAAAGCAAACAAACAAACAATCCGGCAGGAACCTGTTAGGGGGAAAGTCCAAAAAGCGCCCAAGGACTAATACTGTAACCCAAGCATTTTCTACAGAACAGTTTTCAAGATTCTAGCTCCCTGGTTTATGAAAATTTAACTGGACCAGCCGACAGCTTTAACAGGACACCCTACCTCTGCACTTTAGGTTAGTACTGCTTGTGAAAGAAGGACAGCAGGAGTAAAGCCTTCTCATGATCATGTTTGTCACTTGTTATCAGGCATGGGGCTACCTCTCAAATTCATTCTTCCACATGCCACTAACTTGCCAGTTGTCCTCCCTGTGTCCAACTTTCTTGAGATTCCAAGTGTCCAACAAACTCAGCTAGTTCTCATACTACCTTGTGCAGAATTTCATCTGCAAAGTTAACGTTTTGCATTTCCCCTCTGCCTTCTTGTGCTTTCATCCATGACATTCAAGCTTACTGAAAACATACTACAAATCGGTGTTTCTGTATAAAGAGCAAATCTGGTTTTAAGATCTTGGCTGGCAATTTACTGCCCTAAAAGAGGAAATTCAGAGGGAGCATTCTGCTGTTGAGTGGTACCTGTTAAGACATGTGATTGTGTGTACCCACACACTTCCTCTTTCATGGAATTCTAAGCACTACTGGCAATTTTGCTTTGATTTAAATTACATAATGTTAGCATGGCACATGACGAATAAGATAGCTATTGTCACCAGAGTAGCGAAATATTTTACTGGTATCATAAATGAAACAAAACTACATCCATTTTCTCTTTGAACGAACGATCGATACTCTGTAGTTGTTTTTCAAACTGTCTCCTGGGGATTTGTTTTAAAAACAGTGAAGAGAAAAACACAGCAGCTTGTTGCTATCAGCATATGGTGTTTAGCAGCATTTTCATCACTTTAAACACACAGATCCCATCTATGGGTTGTACACAATCGTTTTTCGAATTGCACAGCAGAGAACAATTTCAACACGCACAATTTTCATTTGTAGTCAAGCACTTTCTATAGCCTTGCATCAACTGCAAAGGCAATAAGTATCATCTGCCTTTCAGAGGTTTTCGATTTAAAAACAGTGTTTCAAAATAGATA
>VWYK01030402.1:204-17417 GCA_013399775.1 Semnornis frantzii | reverse complement strand
AATAGATACTGTCTGTTTTAAAAGGAAGCAGAGAGCTGTAGTCTTTCTGCAGTGAAAGCAAACACTGAAACTTAAATCATGACCTTGGATACAGCATTCCAACACATCTGCAATGGTTTGAGAGGCGTCCTAACAAACCAAAAAGCTACACATTCCTCATTCAAAATAAGGCATGAAGGTAAGCAAAAAACAGAGCTGACAACATATTTTTTTAAAGAGACATTTAAATATTTCTAAATATTTTAAAGTGGGAATGTGAGAAAGCCTGGTTAACTGGCATTAAATTACTTTCCAACACCTGGGCTATCAGGCAATACCACTTTCATGAAGAAGACTATTTTAAAGAAACCCAAACCCTACCATTCCCAGTTATTTTTTCCCAAGATAGCCTACATGATCAGCTGTTACCACACAAAATGAAATGCTGGAACAAAGTGTAGAGCTATTTCTCTCCCAAAACAAATGCAAAGGACTAGGATATTTAGCTAAGCCATTCAAGTATGTCTGAAATGTTGGAGGAGAACAGTTTGTGCAACAGGTTATCAACGTTCTGTTTGCCACCACACAATGATTTATGTTTCATTCTGTTCTGTGACAGTCATGATCCAATATACTTAACACAGCCCCGGGCAGTATCAGAATTGAAATTGCACAATCATTTGTATGTGATTTTTTTTTCCTATGTTACAAAGAGTATAAAACAGTGAAAAAAACCCTCTAGATATTATTTTCAGGGAAATGAAAAACTAGATTCTTTTCCTTCTTTATGCACAGGTGGTTTTGAAGATGGTTTATTAAATGATGTTCATGTTCAAATTCTAGATGAAAATGCTTCTTTCCTTGCACGCAGCAGCATGTGAACTACCCATCATGGTATAGCTGCAAAAGAGGCACAGATGAAAAGGAAAAACTTTGGCAGTACGGGGACTTTTTCCAAATCATCTCTGCCACTCAAGCCTCAGCCTAATTTTCAAATTTGTTGCATTAAAAATAGTTGATGGAAAGAGTTTTTCTTGCAGTCTGTACCCATTTTATCAGGAGTTCAATCACAGATGATACACAAATGATTTTATGATTAGTTCAAATTATTTAGCTCAAAATTAGAACAGTTAAGGTGAATCTTACAGCTTCACCTTCACCTGCAGGAACTAACACTGACTTACAGGAAGCTGTCTGCTCTGTTTATATTGTTGAATCCTCTAGTTTTTCTACCAGCAGTAACCGGGGATTTGCAGTTTCTTAAGCATAGACAAGATTGACAGCTCCTGGATCAGAAAAAGTGGGAATTCAGTGCTAATCTTCCTGTGGCTAACACAAATGTACCCAAGATGTGCCTTTGGTTCAGCCAGTCTTCAGCTTTGAAAATCTGATATATAACCCCGTGTGTCAGATAACTTCTTCCAGGTCTGCTCTGAGCTACTAAGTGATCAGTGTGCGTCTCAAAAACTGTACCACTTCACACTCCCAGTTATCAAGCAAAGACTACACCTTGCACCATCTTCACAAGAATAGTCTAAGCCTTGCAAGGTGTACAGTAAGTCTAGTGTGGATCTGTTGGATAATTTGCAGAGGTGAGTAGAAGGCATGTTGTCTATATTAAATGTGGTTACATTAGAAATAAAAGTGAAAAAACTGCAAAACTAGAAAGCAATAAGGGATTACGTTTCTACTAGAAAAAGTCCTTTTCAGCTTTAAATGATAATTTTGGGAGAACAAGTTCAAGTCTGTTTCTACAATCCTGAAGTTCAGACAGACACTACATTCATTAGAGCCAGGAGAACAGTTAATGGTAAACTGGATAAAAAGAAATGCACCAGTGAAACAACACAACCACACTGGTTATATATATATATGGCTTATGGTGGGAGTCAGTTAACACAGCCCATATCTCAATATTTGCCTTTAGAAAATGGTGCGTTTCAGTAATCCTGAACCCAAGAGTTGCTGCGTTGAATTAAACTTGTGTACACGGCCCAGTACCCTGCCCTTGACATCCATAGCAAATGCTTCAAGTGATAGTGAAAGCTTATAGGATTATAAACTAGTACACGACATCAGGCACCAAGCTTTCAAATGCTTAAGTGGGGAAGAAAAGGTTAAATCCATCCCCTTCAATCCAGTCTGGTTTGGCCATATTTAGACTACTACACACAAATTCACCCCATATACAATATCTGAAAACAGATTTTAAATGCTTGCATTTGACCACGAAACACTCTTCATGCTTTACCTTGCTAAACCACATTATTTTTACTCTCTCCTCACAACAAAACCTCTATGAGTTACCACAAGCAGTTCACAAGTTGGCTCAAACTAGATTTAATAACCAGATAATGCATCCTGTCAGCCTAGATTAAGAGGTAATTCCCAAAGTCTGCTCCAAGTCACGATCTGGGTGGGTTTTTTTAGCGTGTTGCACGCTGGTTTGTACGCTCAAATTCCTAAAACTCTGCAAAAACTGATGAGAAACCCAAGTGTTAAAAATCAGAGTGAGAAAGGGCTCTGTACCTCTGCTTGAATACTCGTGACTGATCCTGCAATTCCGTTCTCGGTGCTTATGTTATTGGAGCTGTTGTTTGGAGAGCTGGGACCAGATCCAGGAGCACTGTTGCATGCAGAGTCTAAAAACACATCCAAAACCAACTTTGAGCATTACAACCAATCTCCGTGATGGTATTTAGACAGATAATAACCTTTTGAGTTTTGTTTTAAAGGAAAACGACCCTTCTCCTCTCCATCTTTGCCCTAAGTATTCACGAGGCTCTTAAAATACTGACGAATGCTTTCAAATGCTCTGTCCAAGTAGCTACTTACCATATTCATGTCTTCTCCTTGTGGAGAACAATTCTTATAAGAATTTATACAAAGTTATTAATACACTTAACAGTGCACTAATAACTTTAAATAGGACTGGAGGATAATAAAAGACACAAAAGAGGACAAACTGGAGGGTATTAGATTGTCCAGTGCTTCTCTTGCCCCCTTTATCTTATAACTCTAATGACACCTTCTCACCATGTATTGCATCAGACCTCACACTGGAACAATCAGGGGAACCATTCCAGCATTGAAATTTTCCCATGCAGGTTTCTGGTGCATCCGGATTTACTAGAAATATGCTGCCGGCACCAAGCCCTCAGGCTGATCATGCACACCTTCTGTAACGAAGGTGTCCTGCAGCACTGGTGCAGGCAAGTGGGAGCATGGTAACATCCTCATGGTCTGTGATGTGCCCACACTGTGCCAGGTCCTTAGAGAAACGTATTCTGCCTTGGTCAGCCTTTCGCACAGCACAGCAGCTCCCAAACACTTTCTGAGGACCAACTCACAAGGATGTTATTTTGCCAACATGTCAAATTAAGCAGTTTTAAGAGACTTAAAAGCTGTCTGAGTGACATGGGACTAGATGGACAACTGGGCATAGTCATAGCTGAGACCACTTTACAAAAACTCAGATAAAACTCCCCAGGGTAAAAAGCAGTAAATTTGTTTCAAATCACTGTCTCAGTTTTTGGTTTGTTCTTTTTTTTTGTAAGCCTTCTCCACTCAGGGAGTAAAACACATTGGCAAGACGCAAGGCAGAGTTAATCCCCCAAAATAATTCTGTCGGCACCTGAACTCTCAGAAAATCCTGTCAACCTTTTATGTTTTATCAACATATGGACTCACCAACCAGACCCACGGAGATGCCCAGTGTGCAATCAAAGCCACTAATGATATAGCAATAATAACAAACAGAAACAGTTCACAAAATTGCAACAGCCAGAAAACTTCTTTTGCAAGATCTCTCACCTGGAGTATGGTACAGCTTCCAACATTTCTCCTTTTATTTTGGAAGGTAAATAACATTATTGTTTTTTCCTGAACCTTCCTCTTTCCCATATACAGGATTTGCCCAAGAAGAATGTCCCAGCAGCTACAGCAGTTCAGGCTGCAGCAGTCCCATAATAGCTCTAGGGTATCCCAGGAGAAATGAGTCAGTAACTACAATTTTGGGGATTTTTAAACAACCCTTCTTTTGTGGCACTATTCTGTATACAGTATTTTGAATTTTTGACCTTTGCTACTTTGCTGGGAGTACCTGTAAAGAGATTTTTTTTCTTTTTTTTAAAGGAAATAAAAAAAAATAGAAAGCTTTACTGCTTTTTGTTGGCTGTGCATGTGGGAAGGCACCTCACTGGCAAGAAAAATGAGTGACACCCAGCTGAGCATCTAACACTGCAATTCTCTATGGAAAGCAACTTCAGGAAGCCTAGGTACTCTGAAAAAAAATCTTCTGACTGCATGGAAAATATCAGCGTTTTTCCCATAATCATGTCACTAACTGCAACACATCAGATCTCGTTCATACTATCCTAGATGCAGGGAAAGTACCCAGAACATTCAAACTGTGACTCTATGAAGATGTAGTCTTCAAAGATTAACTTGTATTCCCTGAAGTGGGCCTTGTTTTAAAACTTCTTTTCCAGTTTTAAGTTCCCTCTTACTGTAACAACTCAGTTTTCTAGCCAGGCTCCAGGTTGGTTTATTGAACCAAGCCCATACTTAGTGAGGAGTGGGGGTTTCCACTGCCATATCTGAGGGCAGTACTGGAATCAAAGGGTCAACCATCAGAGTTCATTTTATCCGAAAGTCACATGACAATAGTCGTACATGAGGAGTGAAGGGAATCTGATTTTCAGATCCAATTTAAATTATGCTTAGCTGTTGGAATCATCTATTCCCTCTGCAAACAGAGAGGCTATTTCACAGAGCAGTGCACAGCGGTCCCAGGGTCTCCCAAAACCACCTGGTTCTCTCAAGAGACTTCACTTTGAGTCCGTTTGAATGATGACTGCCCTTAAAGCGAGACGAGCTTGGAAAAGCTGTCATGCAGTGGTACTTACACAAAGGTATCCCTAGATGGTGCTAAGAATTAACTTTATGGTAATCTATATAATATGCTTTACCCTGATCTGTCCTTACAAACTTCAGTCCCAGAGGACTAATACTCTTCAACAAGAAACTGTCAAATAAGTAGGCAGAAATATCACATATATATATAAAAAAAGCCTTACACGTTTTAAAACTTCAGCATAATTATATTACTTAACAAGGAACCGCAGCAGATTGCCCAAAGCCTAGAACAAATGGGTTATAGTGCATGTACTGCCAGAGGATGGCAGCCGTGAGTGATGGTCTCTCCATGGCTATCAACAGGATCACCGTTGTGAAATTTCATCTCGAAACAACCTGTTGCTGAAAGATCACAGAAATGCTTGGGGGAAAACAGAGCACTCTGGTGACACAGCTGCATCCGTCTCTGGATGGCTTGATCCACAGAAAACACCTCACTGAGCTGGTAACAGTGTTTCAATAGTTGGTGGGCAGGCAACAGCCTAATACTACTGATGCCCACCTGCATCACCCACCGCTGAACTCTGCCAACTTCATACGGGTTTTGCCAATGCTCAGAGGGACAGGAGAGATCCAGACTGCACAATTAATTGGGTGCAGAAATTAATTTTGGAAAGAGGCATCCCCCTGAGCATGTGGTAGCCAGCGCATGTTTGTTGCTTACCCGACGCACCTGTGACATCCAGTGGGCGCTTCTTCAGAGCGGTGACCACCGGCCCATCTTTTCTGCGCAGGAGGGGGCTGCTTCGTCTTTCAGCAACTTTTTGCTTTAGTCTGGATCGTAGCTTCAGATTGGGTTCAGATGCTGAAGAGAGGAAGGAAAAGCAAATAGTGTTTTGGTGAATATTATTTCCGTAGGTTTTCCATCAGCACAAAGTCTGGGTTGCAGTTCAGCATTTGCAGAAGCCTAAACAAAATTAATCGTTCAAAAGTATACTTCTAGAACAAAGATTTCTTAATATAATGAACAGGTCTCTGCATATGTGATACCTGAATTCACTGGTAAAGTCATCAGTATTTTAATAAAAAAAAATAAGTATCCTGCAATGTCTTCTCTAAAATGAAGACGCGGATTTAGAATCTGCTGTGAACTCATTGAGCCTGGCAGCAGAAGGCACCATTTGCATCCCTACCATCTCTGCTTCCAAGACAGTCTTAAATGTAACTTACAGGATCAGAAACATCAACACAGAATTGGTGAGACAGCCAAGATGTTGCTGTTTGGTCAGCATGGAGCATCACCATGGGGCTGAGATTCTATCTGCAATGTGTTGCTGAAATGGGCAGCTCTACACCCTTGGAGTCATCCTACCTCCGGGTGAGCTGCCTTAAGAAGGACCAGAAGAGGGGAATATGAAAACCAAACCCTGTAATCAAAACAGGTGAATGTTTTCCTGTGGCTTTACCTCCCCAAAAACAGCTCACCTTGGAGTCAGATGAGCCTGTCAACTCAAGAAAAAGGTATGACAGCCAAGGCCAAACCCAGCACCAAGGAGGAGAAGGTTTATTTGGGGAGCAACTTTGTTGCATCAAAGTCACAAAGTTAAACCATATCTAAAGCCACATCAAATGCTCAGAAAATTCAGGGCTGCCAAGGATAGGTGTGCATGTATTTCCTGAGCCCACAGTCTGACTTGCTTTGTGTACATCACACACTTCAGGCACACTCCTAAAGTCTTCTCTTGTACCAAAATCCTGAGATTTCATTTCTCCGGAAGTCAATGTAGGGCTCCTGGGAACCCCTAATGTCTTCGAGTTAATGATGGTTGGCAACACTGAACATGTTTGCATGGCCCAGCTTATCAGGTTTTTATAAAGGTAATGAAGCCTTAAGTCAAGATTCCTCCTGCAAGATGATTTTCTCTGTAAACTTTCTGATCTCTTGAGTATACATGAAATATCTGCTTTGGTGCTTGAGGGCTCCTGACAGTTATGAGATTTGTGAACTGGCCCAATCTTTTCCTTTCCTCAACCTCTTAACAACTCTGCAGCTTAATTCCTTTGAACTGGCAAATCCTGCGCTCTCACCATTAACTACCGATACGCTTGGCTTACTACACTCCAGGGCCAATAATCTACATTTCTTTAGAAGAATTAAAATAGGGTTTACAAACTGATTTGAATTAACTAAGTCTGGCTATATATATATTTCCCTGCAGCTGGCTTTGACCACTGGGTCACATAAAAGATCAAGCCTGACAATGCTAATGGCAAGGCTCAAAAATCAGAAGGCTGATGAATTCAAGATCAAATGTCTATAGTTAAGCCATCAAAACAGTCCTTTGATGAAATTTTTGGAAGATGGGAAAAAAAAAAGGGGGGGGGAAGTGTGTTTTTCATTAATGTTTTGGACAGAAAAATGTCAGCAAGAGATAAAGGGAGAAAAAAAAAAAGTGTCGAGACTCCTCAAGAAGATGCTTAAAATGCAGTATGAAGTGCATTAGCAAAGGGGGAATCATCTTATAGGGCATTTGCATATAAAATGTCAGGGGACTGAATGCAAATCTCTCATTTGCTCAGAGGGCAATATTAGAAGAGTGGACTAGTTAAAATGCAAGCATGCACTCTAACTAGCTACTTTATAAAGTTCTCTTCAAAACATAAGTTGCCAAGTAGTCTTTGGGAACACGAACGTTCAGTACCTCATCTCACATCCTTTAATTAATAGCTTTAATTTGTTCCAAATACTAAGTATCAGTAACTGGTCTGAAGCTCCGGTCAAGACTTTAAAGAACAAATGGGAACATGTCACAGTTAGATGCTGATGCATCCACTTTAGATACATCTGCACTGCAAAACAGCCAATGAAATATAAGCCTGTGCCACAGCTGTTGAAAGGATCTGTCTTCTGACAAAGAAAAACATGACAATAAAAACTGTACTTCGGCCCAAACTTTATTAATACGCAATTTATATCCTGCATGGTGCTTGTCTGAAGTATGTTTTCTGCTGGGAACAGACAAGTAATTGTACAGCTTTCAAATACAGAGAATGAATTGGCTAGAAACAGCTTAAAAGTGGGCAGGGAAACAAAAGATCTGGGGTCATGATTAACCAACACAACCAGATATGTCCTGTGTGTGAAGCCACAATAAAAAATATCCTTCCATGTAACAGGAAGAGATTGAATGTAGAAAATTGCAGCTTTAAAAGAGAAAACATCTCGACAATAAGTTATGGTGAAAGCAGCATACTGTCATTTGTCAGACAAAACTATTTTCAGGCAAAACTATTATTTTTGTATTTCTTCTTCACTTCCTCAGCTGAAGGATCAAGTTTTGAAACGCCAGTCTATTTAAAGAACTACATTTGTTTAGTTTGCTCTGATTTTGTTGTTTATCCCTCAGATATAATCCTGAATCTAACATGTCATCAAGACCTCAGAGAACATAATCCCTACATGCATTTAACTGGGTGCTGTATAGCCCAAAGTAGGTGAATTAAAATTCAGGACAGGCAGTGCAGAACAGTCTCAAATTCGGAGAATTTACATACAGCGTATTTTACAGTGGAAGACATAGTTTTCAACAGAGGCGTTTACAAAACTCAAAACAACAATTTAAGCTTATTCAGATGACTTTTAATCTACTATAGAATTAAAAAAATACTTTTAAGGTGGAGAGCTCTGTCCTTCAAATGCATAAAATAGGAATTCAAGCAACATTAACCATCAATACCAGTCAACAAAGGTTCAGTGTTCTCTCAGCAACAACAATTCCCCTGAAAATCTCCATGTGTCAACATGCACGAACAAAGCCTCGCTCCCCAGCACTGCTAACTAGTGCAAACTTCAGAGAACTGGAGACTAAATTACTAAACTTATGGTCTTTTAAATCTTGAGGTGAAATCTTTTAAACAAACACTCCCTGTTATCACAAAATCAGTCTGATTCCTGTTTAGCAAACAAATGAAGCCCATGCCCAAGTCTGAGTCAGCTTCCACAAAGCCAGTGGGACTTCTTAAGCAGTGACATACTTAATTTGGCCTATAATAAGGATTTATACAAAGAATATTTTGTTTTCCTCTGAGTAAATTAGTAACTAGAACATAAGCCAAAAGCTTCCCTAGTTTTCACAGGCTCCAACCCAAACTACCCCTCTTATATGTCATTTATTGCAGCAGGACCCATGTAATCCAATTCTTCAACATTTATGTCATTCTCATTGTTTTCTTCCTAGAATTGCAGCCCCTAAGCTGCTGAACTAATCTGACATTAAGTCTGTGTAAGTCAAAAAACACAAAGTACCGGGCAGAGTTTGCCCTTTTCCCATTACCCATCCACATTCATGAAAAGAACACAAAAAAAAAAAAAAAAAAAAAAAAAAAAAAAAAAAAAAAAAAAAAAAAAGCAAACAATGCACAATGAAAACTCTGATTCTAGTTCATGCGCACATCAGTTTCCACAGCTGGGGACAGACAAGGACTATTATTCTTTTAGTATTATTTTTAAGCTGCATGCTAAGCCTCATCAGCCAGGTAAAGGCCAACACCACCACTTAGTGTCTCTCTGCTGATGTCCAGGTAACCCCATGGATAAACAGAGGAGGAGAGAGACAGCTGTCTGAAACTGGTCATTTGCACAACCCAAAATTTTAATAAATTATCTTTTGCTTACGCAGGAGAAACCACAAGTTCTGCAGCCGAGAATTTGCTCCCCACTCTGTGGTTTTTTTGCCCCCTGTCTGGCTCTATCCCAGACATTCATTACCGCTCCTCCACATGCACAGTGCAGTCTTCTCTCAAAAAAAGAGTGGATCATGACCTATCTACTAAGGACAAACTGGTAAAGATGGACACAGCAAAGTTCACCTATGGTCAAACAAAAAGCTCAAAAATAATTTTGCCATTCTTGCCCTGAAGCCCAAGTGAGACTGATGTTCTTGATTGTCAATACTCATAGGCATCAGCACGGATGTGGGACAAGATTAATACGGTCCCTTACAACTGTACCTAGTGGAAACAAGTACCACAGGATAAAAGTGTCAGCAAAAGTTTCCAAACAAAAAAGAAAAACAAGAATAAAAACAAGAGTCTGTTCTTCTGCAGAAACAAGCCACTTTTTTAATGATCTTTGTACTATATAGTATGGCATCACCTCCATCTGTGATAAGACATCTAGGAACAAAGGTACCTAGTTAGAAAGTGTTAGACAAAGATACTTGCTGTATTTTCCTCCTTTTCTCCTAACTCTGTGTTGTCACAAGTGCTATGTAGAAGGGCTATATAGGGAAGTACTGTATCCTTGAAATGAAAACTTACTAAAGACCAGTGTTTGGCAGTTTTCATGCTGAAGTATAGTAGTTGCAGCACCTCAGCAGTAGAAAGAAGGCTTTAACACCCATTAAACTGAGCACATAGCATTGACAGTCTGTACAGTTTGGCTATTATTTGCTTGTCTGACTATAAAACCAGGCAAAATTGTGGCGTAACGGAGCACCACAAAGATTTCCGCTGTGCATAGCCAAAACTGGACTAGAAAAATAAACACATGGAAATGTCACATCTTGTCTGTCTTTCCCTTTCCAAAGTCTAAAGATGGCAGCTCTGCACAGTTCAAAGTATTATTTGAGAGGAAAGATAAGAGACATGTGGAAGGGGATAAAGACTAGAAAGGAGAGAATGAGGTCCTCCAAGCAATTTTCTCCTGTTTGAAACAGGACAGAGTTCTGCAGAAGCTAGGAGAAAAAACATGCAATGTCTGTACAGTAACCAAAATGCTGCAGTGCCTGTGTCAGAGTGAGCTCTGGTTGCATGAACGTGAGGGCTTGGAGTAGCTACAAAACCAGAGAGACTCTAGCAAGTGACTCATGGCCACAATTTTTAGGGACACAATCTCCTTACATCAAAGTGAGATTCTCCTAAAATCCCTACAAGCTCGACTCAATAATTCTGCCAAATCTTACTGAAATGTAATTTGGTACAATAGAGAAGTCCAAGGTGCATTAAAAACACACATGATTGTGTCCTCTGTGCTCTTTGTCAGAGTCTCAGGGACCCACCACTTCTGTTCTGTACCTAGAAACCTTCTTGCCATTGCCATGACGACTGATTCCACGCCCTGCCCTGTCAGCTCTGGGTGATTTGCCTTTTTCCCCTCCTCTTTGCCCTGTCTCACAAGAATCTCCTCTCACCTTGCCTTACACTATGCTGTTCCTTCAGGAAGGAGTGACCTGCCCTACTTTAGCCTCCTTCTGCCCTGGATGCTCTTCCAAGTAACAAAGCAATACAAACCACATAAATCAGTCTCACACTGTCACACATGGCTGCAAACCACTGAGGGTCAGGAGGGAAATGACAGACCGAGAAGCCAGTAGGACATGCCTCAAGAGACACATACTTTTCTTAGAGCTTGACTGTTGTGTTTGAGTTTGAATTATCACTCCAAGCTACTGTTCTGGATGCCATTCATGTGGTGCTTGTGGTTAAAAAGCTGTCCAATATACGACAGGCACATATCCATTATGCTCTCCCAGCTCAGACTTGATTCATCTTTCTGTTAGATGCAGTGGTCCAAAAGCCAAGTGTCTGGCCAGAACAAACCTGGGGATATATATACATGTACACACATATACATGTATATGTATGTGTAAATGCATATATATGTATACATATATCGATATATGTATATATATACACACATGTGTGTGTATATATACATGCACATGTATACATATATACACATACCTATATATATACACACGCACACAGAGGTGAAACTGTGCACACTATCAGCAGTCTCAGGGTAGCAGAGATGGAGCTGAAAGTACTCAGAAGGAGAAGAGTAGGTTTGCTGAATGACTGGCACCTAGATCCCAGGCCTCCTGGAGTCACTGCTCCCAAAAAGGTCACACTAAACCAAAAGACTTTGTTTTGTCAAAGGGGCTGGTCTGAAAAGCTATTCTGCACCATCACAGGTATAAAATGAGTTTTGTCTTTAATAAGCTATTTTTGGATTAGAGAGACTGACATCCTTTGCTTGGAGCAGGAAAGGGTATTCACAACAATAGAGATTTCTCACACAGGTCAGTGCCTCCTCTCAGCAACGCACACCCCAAGGCAGTGCGTGGGTCCCTGGGACACAGTGAGTTGCCCAGGAAAGGCAGACCTCTGACCACATCAGCTGGAAGGATAACATGGGTGGGAAAGCAAAGATGCTTTCGAACTTGAGTGACGCTCCAGCCCGTACAAAGCTCAAAGATTTTCTCTGAATTATACTCCCACATTACACTGGGATTTCAGCCTACTCTATTTTCTGCTAAACAATCTTTGTCATAAAACAAACCACTTAAAACATTCCAATAATCAGAACCAACTCGGAGAGGTATTGTGCCTTTCTTGGAAAATGCAGCATTTTAATTATTGACAAATTCTTTCATTTTCCCTTTTCTTTCTTTCAAATGCAAGAAGTTCAGAACAATTTCACCTGCTTAGCTTCAACTAATATTCAAACAACTCAGTGTTTCTGCAGTACTGCAAGGAAACCAACATCATAGGATCCTGGATGCTTTCCTCTCTCAGGTTCCTCTGTTTTACATGGAAAAAGCTGTTCAGCAAGCAGGAGACAGCGCCTGTCCTTGGGCTCCCCACAGTGAGTTGCTGAGATCACGCACAAGCACTGCTTTGTGGAGCTGTGCTGATTTGAGGCTAATTGGAATATTTTTAATGAGAAAAATTATATCACTTGTTATAAAAAGAAAATAATGATGAAGTCTGTATTATTCACTGGTTTGCTGAGAGGGATAAAAAGCCAAAATGTCAACAATTTGTCCCACTCTGGTCTGTGACGCTGGAGCTATCCACTTCCTCTTCACTCTGCTTTAATAGCTTTCCACTACTCATGGTTAAGTGAAAACAGTGTAAGTTTTGCTGGTTGGTTTTTTTTTTTTTGTCTGGGAAAACAGAGGGAGATAGAGTGGCTTTGAGCCCCTCCTGGGCAGTTTCCTTTGTCTGGGAGGGAGTTTGGATTTCTGTATTACTTCTAATTTGTATATAACTGTAAATACATGTAAATATATTGCATATATATGCTTGTAAATTTTGCTGTAAATATAGCTGCATCTTACTTTCAAGCCATCTAAGCTATACTGGTAAATTCCAGTAGTGTGTGTGGGGGAAAAGTTCCTAACCCATCACAAGAGTCTAGCAGGGACGTGCAGGTGGGAAAGTGCCAGCTGCCTGTTTCATGGTCACCTGCGGATGGGTAAGTGATCAGGATCCTGCAGCCTAGGTACGATCTCACCATTGCCCAGGGAAGTGGTTGAGTTGCCACCCCTGGAGGGATTTGGAAGATGTGTAGAGGTACAGCTGAGGGACACAGTTTAGTAGTCGATTTGGCATTCCTGGGTTAATGATTGGACTCAATGATTGAAAAAGTCTTTCCCAATCAAAATGATTTTATGCTTCTGAGCGCAAGCTGGGATTTGGACGCAGTAATTGTGCTCAATCTGCTCATGTTTGAATTCAGCAGACCTGACCTTTTCTATTTTTTTAAAGGTGGCTGGTGGGCTGGAAGCTATAGTGGTTGCCAGGACCATCAGCACAGATGTATTTGTCAGATTCCTGCTGCAGTATGCCCCAAATAGTGGTGAAATTCAGGAAAACCGCTGGTCAGGACAGCCCTCCAAGTGGTAGATGGACCAGGTTCTGCTTGTTTGCACCACACATGGACAAGTACAAGAAAAGGTCTCCTTTTTGTTGCATTCCTTCACTCCTTTCCTGAGGAATTCTTAACTGTGTGGGCTTTGAAGGTCATTTCCCTGTTTTTCCCTCCATCGCAAGCCCTAAAATCTAACACTTGCCCTATAAACAGTAGCCCTTCTTCATGACTTGTGTAGCAGGCAAGAGGCATTGCTGAGATATGAGGTTTTCAGGTAGGATACTTGTTCATTTCTGGTCCCCAGAGAAAAGGAGCTGAAACAAGAGTATGTGACACCTACTTGTCATTTCTCCCCAAGTGCATACCACACACATGCTCCTTTACTATCTAAGCAGGAAACTCAGAGACACAGCTTTGCCAAAGATGCATTTTTAAGTTGCTAGCCTGGCATCCAATTCAGTCTAGCTTTTCAAGTAGTGGAAACTCACACGAGATGCTGTCCCACAGCTCCATAGTGAAAATTTATTTCGGACCACAGGAATCATTTGCCTCCTTAAAAACTTCATGCCTATCAACATCCTTCCAATCATTACCTCCCCAGTTTAGCCAGCTCAGATGCTGGAGTAAAGGAAAAGCCAAGACTCAGGTCTCAGTGATGCTCCAGAAAATACTGACCATGTCTACAGAAACCATGGGCCAACTAGCCCTAGGAACCCAGCCAAAGACACCAAAAACCAGCCACCATTGCCCTTGACGGATGCAAGAGGTCTTCTTGTGCACAATGAATGACGGCAGTCTGGCAAACCAAGGGGTTAAGAATCACAAATAAAAAAGGACAAAAACAATAGTGCATTTTTAGTAACACCAGCTTTGTAAAAAATCCCATCTCCGCTGACAGATCTGTCAGGAGAAAGTTTTAAAGACCAGCAACTAGCCTAGGGCAGGGGAATTAAGCAGCAGAAAGCCGCATATCCCTCTCTCATGGGCATAAGGAGGGCCAAAGGAAAGCAGCTGTCTTGGGAAATGTTTGCTTTAATTTAATAGCAGGAGCAAAACCACAAAGAAGACTTAAGCCTGCTTCACAATCTGCATGGGTGCTACAGATGCGGCTATTTGTGCACTTAGGACTTTGGAGACACCTTTTACACGTACTTCAAAAGAACTAAGCAGGATTTCTCACTTTGGGGTCAAGTTTAAATATAGATTCAGTTTAGGCATCCCAAAAAGCTGAATGTGTGTTGGCCAGGCAAGTCTAGCAGGTGCTGAGTTTGGCAAAGCTTCTCCTGATTTCAAAAACTGAAATGCTGTGACTTTTGTTAGAAATTCTGATTAGCTGTCAAGTTTCAATGAACATGAGGAATCTTTACCCTGGATCTATGCAGAAGTAAGTGGGAAAGCTAGTGTCTGACAGGATATGGTCCAGCTCTGCACAGGACATAAAAAAAAACCCCAAAATCAAAGAAAAGCCCCTATGTAAACAACAGAAGTATGTTAAAAAGTTCAGTAATTCCCTTTCTACAAATCTCAATAATGGTGGTTGTGTCAGCTTTCTAATTAAGAGCATGTTTTAATATGTTCACTGGTCAATTTTCGGAAAGCAGGGAACATCATGAACCACCTTGTTCCTGAAGAGAAAATCAGGACACCTTATTCCTACAAACTGCAGCAGCTCTAAGAAAGCTGTTAACAAACAACTCTTGTGGTTGTCAACATAGCCTATGAAAGACTGCCCCAACCCAGACACTAAAAGCACTCTGAAAGGATTCTCTAGAGATTTTTCTTAGAGGGCTCCAGTATAGCACATAATGAAGCTTCGTTAAATTTGGAAGACATCAGCCCTGATATCTGGGGGCAGAAAAGATCACTCATATTTTCCCCTCTCAACAGCTGTCAACTAAATGCATATGCTAACATATGTATAATAAAGGAAACTACACAAAAGGGGAAATATAAATCCCCATGTTAATCCAGTTACTTAACAGCAAAAACTGAGCAGCACCAACCAGACTGTTCTCAGTTCAGTGTAAAAAAAAGAAGAGCCCCAGAGTGATTATATTGGGGCAAACTGGTGAAATGCATCCCTCAGCCACATTAAGAACAGGATTCAAGCAATTAGCAATGGCAGTAGCCTGACAGGAAAACAATTTCATGCAGAAACCAAATGGCCAAGAAAATGGAACATAATTTAGTAAAACAAATCAGAAAGGGTAGGATTTCAGGGGACAGAATGCATTTGGAGTGCATTGCAAACACTGACTGTTTCCCATGCTGAACGTTTTCAAGCATTCTTAAAACATCATTTGCGTACACATTTCCTTCTACCAAAGGGAGCGTGGCCAGGTCACCCAGTCCCTCTCACAACATCCACGGCTGTGCTTTAGACTAGTAAGTTATCTCCAGTGTGCACAGAGGGATAACCAGTGACATCATGATGCCTGAAGTAAGAGTAAAGAAAGCATTTTTTAAGTCCAGCGCAATGAGGTATTTATTCGGCTCTAAAATTTCTCAGTGTGCAGGACACTGCCAGCTCTGAAAATGCACCCTATAAGAAATCACCACTCAAACTGCCTTCCTGTAGCCCTGTAAGTCACCCTATTGCTAACAATGATGTTGGTCAGATTCCAACCCTGGTAATCAGAACTGTATTGTGATGGACTCTGTTATTTGAACTGCAAATACTTAATCAAATTTAATAAAACTGGACTACAGGACACGGTGGTTTTAAATTACAAACAAAAGACACAGTTTTTGCTGGTGCCAAAAGTCTGAATAGCTCACTCGTAATAAAGAACTTTATTTAGGATGGACTCCAGCCTTCCCTGCCTTTTGTTTACACCAGAATGTTCAGAAGCCTTTCTTCTCCAAGCAACTTAGCATTCTTGGCAATGGGATTTCTGCAGGATATCGCTGTGCCAGAGACTGAAGTGCTGTTGCGTTGAAAGGAAAATAAAAGAAAACAACAAAAAAAAAATTCTCCTCTGAACCTTGCAAGTGAACTCATTTGTATCACAGACCAGTCCCCAAAAAGATTAATGCTGGTGCCCAAAAAGAACAAGCATCAGCATTCTGGAAAAAGCAAAACCAGTTCAACATCCTCCTATACTAAAACAACAACGATTTTGGTTGCTTCCATTTTTAATAATGTGATTAGATACATTTATCAACCTTAATTCACTCTGTCTGACAGGGCTTTTATTCAGCCAGAGTCTTATTCAGAGCTCAGTCTGGGAAGCAGAAAAGAGCTGAGATGTGCAGATGCTTTCCTGCTCCTGAAGAAATTCCTTTCTGTTATCCTGGGAATGAGAAGGGTGACTGATCCTCAAACCCAATCTGACATGTAAGGTCCTCTGAAGTGATAAGCAAGAGAGATTTTGGAGTATGTCAAAGCCTGTTTATGCTGTGGGGATTCAAACACACCAGAAATGGATCACCTGGTTTCACAAGGTATAGCAAATAACTAAAAACCTCTTTGAATCTTGCTGTTCACAGGTCCTAAGTGATAGGCATGGTGTCAAGTAAGCCTTCACTGCATGGAAATGCTGCCACTTCCCAGAGAAGCCTGAAAGCCTTCAGCAGAGGAGAAGCAAACAGCAGCAATTGCTGCTAGCAGCCCAGGCTTGAGTTTCTCCTCCCAAACAGATGTGTACATCAAGTATATCCTTGTGCTTCACCAGTTTTAGAGATGAATGAAGTCTCTTTCGAGGGCAGCCCTCCATCAGCA
>VWYK01030401.1:1795-13280 GCA_013399775.1 Semnornis frantzii | reverse complement strand
CAACCTCCTTTCAGGTAGTTGTAGAGATTAGTAAGGTCTCACCTGAGCCTCCTCTTCTTCAGACTAAATAATTCAAGTTCCTTTAGCCATTACTTGTAAGACCTGTTCTGTAGACCCTTCACCTTGTCTGTACACACTATAGTAACTTTATGTCTTTCTTGTAGTCAGGAGCCCAAAACTGAACCCAATATTCAAGGGGCAGACTCCCCAGTGCTGAGTATAGGGGCACAATCCCTTCCCTTCTCCTGCTGGCTACGCTATTCCTGATACAGGACAGGATGCTCTTGGCCACCTAAGCACTCTGCTGACTTACCTTCTAGAGAAAATGGCAGTCAGCTGAAACATCTCTCTCCTCCAAGATGGACTCACATTATCTGAACTTCAGTTTTTAATCTGCTTCTAGGGGATCCAGCCTCTAAGAGTGACTAAAACCTCTCTCTCCTCCAAGATGGACTCACATTATCTGAACTTCAGTTTTTAATCTGCTTCTAGGGGATCCAGTCTCGAAAGAGTGACTAATTTTTTATCTCAAATGGAACATGAAATTTTCTTTAATAACTGGTCCTACTAAAGCACTGATCTTTCCTTCAGGCATTTGTAATTTCAAGTTTTCTCCAATATTTAATGATGCTTTCAGCTTAATCCACTATTTCTTCCTTTTCCAAAGCCTCACTTGCACAGAGTAGATAAACTTTAAGTTCAAAGTCTTGATGGTTGGAAAGGGAAAAATAAAAAAAAAATAAAAAATCAGGGAATCTTCCTACAGTGCCTTGTCTACATTGAAGCATATACTTGGAGTAGATGCTTAAGTCTCATTAGGTTCTGTTTCTCTCTATAGAGAAAACAGCTCAGAATATTTCCTAGTTACATCCCTCAAAGCAGCCTACTGCTCCTGCTTCAAAGTCAGGAAGCACATTTGATCAATACATCACAACAGCTCTGCATTCAGAAAGGCTTCTCAAAACTACACTTTTAAACACACCCTGAGAACTACAATCATGCAACAAGAGCTCTTTAACCAGTATCCGGGAAAAGAACCACCCACACATTCATTCATACACACACAACCTGTTCCCCCCAAACCTGTGGTGCTATGCATTTGTTCAATCAAAATGGAAATCTGCAAATTCATTTTTAGAGAACAGATTTTTCCTCCATCTACACAGAAGACTCCTCAGCTTTTGTTCTAGAACAGACCTGTGATTCACAATTGTGGCAAGGCACACCTAAGTCCTTGCCCCACCAGAGGTTTGAATGGGGCACAAAACTGTTTTGCTCTCCCCCACCTCTGGCTCCAGGGGTTTGGAATGTGGGAAGAAGTAGGCACCAAGTTGCTTACCCCACCCCTGTGGGCTTGAACAGGGGAGAGCAAATTGCCCCAGCATAGATATATGGCAGCTGGACACATTGTCTAGGGAGACTTTGATTCAGACCTTGAGAGGCATCTGTCAGCAGGGTGAGGAGCAAGCACAGTCCCTGCTTTGTGCCCGCCGCATGCTGCCTGCCTGCTGCAGGGAGCTGCCTCTGCCGCAAACCGCCGCCGCTGGTGGGCACTGCCCAGCAGCCTGGCTTGGCCCTCTGCTGCCCCACGCTCTGTGCCCGTGGCAGCAGTGTCTGCAGGCACTCTGGGCTCTGGCAGCTTTGCTCACATTGCATCCTGTGCTGTGCTGATCCACTGCTGCATTACAATTTGCAGTCGCAGACACTGCCCCAAAGCAGCCAAGGGACCAGCTCCAAATTCCTACTGCAGAGCCGTGAGCAGCACAGACCTGCCCTAGGGCTCCAGGCTGCCTTGAGTTGTGAGTGTGGCAAAGCTGCTTTGGGGCAAACCTTTTCCAACTTCCTGATTTTCCTGCATTACTAAATTCCTTATAAGCATCCTTGTGAAGATCTTCCTGAAGGAATTTGAACCCAATCTAACTAATTTGTGTAGAGTTTGTGGGTGAGGCTTTCCAGAAATAAAATAACTACAGATTTGATAATTCCTGCCTCATTAATTCCCACAATCAATTCAACAATATACATCTTTTCTAAACTAGCTATGATTATCAGCACTGTATAGGCAGTACTCAGAGTTTATTCCCATTCATTGAAGCACTCCAATAGTTATTTGCATTGCAGTAGTTTCTTTGCCTCTTTCATTAAGTGACAATATTTTGGTGCTACAAGGGAACTCTGTACTTACGCATTTTATGCTTCTGTACTGTGAAGGTTTTGGCTGGGATGTAGTCAGTTTTCTTCATAGTAGTTAGCATGGGGGTATGTTTTGGATTCATGCTGAAAACACAGGGATGTTTTCATTATTGCTGAGCAGTGATGAACAGGATCAAGGCCTTCTCTGCTTCTCACATTACCCCGTTAACAAGTAGGTTGGGGTGCAGAAGTTGGGAGGAGACATGGCTGTGACCACTGACCCCAACCATCCATAGGGATATTGCATAGCATACAACATTGTGCTCAGCACAGAAAGTTGGTGGAAGGAGGAGGAAGGAGAAGACACTTGGGATGATGGTGTTTGCATTTCCAAGTAACCACCACATGCAATGGAGCTCTGCTTTCCTGGAGATGACTGAAAGCCTGCCTGCGGGAAGTGATGGATGAACTTGTGATGAACGAACTTGCCTTGTTTTGCTTGTGTGCACAGCTTCTGCTTTGCCTACTGAACTGGTTTTGTCTCAGCCCACAAATTTTGTCACTTTTACCCTTCCAAATCTCTCCCCCATTCCTCTGTGAGTAGTGAGAAAGCAGCTGGACAGGGTTTAGTTGCTAGCTGGGGTTGAACCATGTCACATACAAGAGACATCCTCCAGCAATTAAGGGGCTGGACTGGGCCTCATTTGCTTAAAGCTGGTTAATGGTCTGTGCACCAGATTCCACTTCAAGATGATTTGTGATTAGAAAGAAATACATTTGGACTACTGTGGGTGCTAAATTGGCAGTGAAAGACTGGCTAAGTCATCATCAAGGGCTGAAACAGTGAAATGCTGAACACAGGGGCAGGGAAAGAAAGGCCACTTTTGACCAGAAATAGAATTACAGAATCTTAAAGGTTCTCTGGAGACAAATCCTGCCCCCATGCCAAAGCAGGATCACCTAGGGCAGGCTACACAGGAACACATCCAGGTGGGTTTTGAAAGTCTCCAGAGAAGGAGACTCCACAACTTCTCTGAGCAGCCTGTTCCACTGCTCCATCACCCTCACAGTAAAGAAATCTTTCCTTAGGCTGAGGTAGAACTCCCTGTGTTTCAGTTTGTGTCTGTTGCCCCTTCTCCTGTTACTGCTCAACACTGACAAGAGACAGGCCCCTTCTTGACACCTGTCTTTCAGATACTTGTAAACATTAGTAAGATCCTCCCTCAGTCTTTCCTTCAGGCTAAACACTCCCAGGTTTCTCAGCCTTTCCTCAGAAGATAGATGTGCTGGTGCCTTCAGCATCCTTGTGGCCCACCATTGGACTCTGGTGTTTCCCTGTCACTAGAACTGGGAAGCCCAAATCTGGTTAAAATGCTGCAGGTGTGGTCTCAACTGGGCATAGTAGAGAGAGAGGAGAACTCCCCTAGACCTGATGGGCACACTCTTAACACACTCCAAGGTACTTCTCCATGGAGAAACTTTCCATCATGGGCTAGTTTAATTGGAATATTTTAATGGAAAAAAAAGATTATAGGCTGTGATTGCACTGGTGATGTCTGCTTCACTCATAGGCTTGCTGAGACATAAAAACAAGGACACAAACATAGATAAGACAGAGAGTCTCTCTGTCTGGGAGCTGCTGTGTCTGCTGGCCTCTGCTGTGTAACCCAACGCATCACTCTGCTTCTAAACCCCCTTTCCTATCTTCCAAACTCACTTTGCACCTAAGCTAGACCCTGAAGTAAGGTAGAGAGGTGGGAAGAAGGTGGAAGGGTGGTTGGGAGCCCCTCCTGGGGACTCTGATTTCTGGCAGGGGGATTNGGGGGGTGGGGAACTCCCAAACCATCACATCAGGTGATCCAAAAATGAATAAAAAGCAGGAGAGACACCTTGGAGGGCATCTCACAGAAGTTCAAGATGGCAGGTAAGGGATCACTCACTTTGCTTGCCTCCTGCAATCCCCAGCAGTTGGGGGGCAGCAGGTAGCCAGAGCTGGTTACAGAGAGGCAGCCAAAGGAGAACTCCTGCAGGACCCAAGTTGTACTTCCTGTTGCTTCTCCAGTAAGCAGCAGGGTTGACTCATGACAGAGCTCTAGTGGCTCAGGTTGTCTCCTCCATAGCCCACAGCATTGCACCCTTGCACCTCTGCACTTTGACAGTATGAAATAGGCAGCTCCCACGTTTTCAGGAACAGCCACTCATGCCTGACCAGTAGAGGAAACCCAGTAAGTGTGAATTCCACTTCTCTGGAAGATTCCTCTTTTGACAATCCAAGCTACATCCAACTCATGCATTCCAGTAGTCCTTCAGAAGAACTCAGGCCAAACAGATGTTTATCAAGAATCAAAGGGAAGAGACAGATTCACAGATTGCATTGGGCTGGAAGGAACCCTCAGGGATCATCTCACCCAACCACCCTGCAGCAAGCAGGGACACCTCCAACTAGACCTGGATGCCCAGGGCCACATCGAGTCTTACACTTACTTACTGTAGCAAGTACTGCCTGGTTCTTTTGAGATATTTTAGCCATAAGAAGATTGGCTAATTACAAGTCAAATATATCAAGAGCACCTGACATCTCTAATGCCAGAGGTCTTGCAGTTACATCTCATTCTTTCAAGAAATAAGTCAAATGACTAAGCAGTAAATACAAATCAAATCAACCTGTTGAAGGCAGATGACACAAGGATATGCCTTATTTGCCTTCCAAGCCATACCCCAAAATACACTGACAGCTCTTGTATTTCCCTATTCTTTCTTATGCATGGGTAAGCATCATCATGGAACAGTGCTTGTGCCTCCACAGAGCAGGTGAATAAGATTATCCTCCACTCCTTTTCTGCTTGGATTAGCCTTATTCTGGAGGCAATAGCATGCTAAAGGATTAGATGCTCCCCCCGGAAGTGCTCAAGGCCAGGTTGGAGGAGGCCTTGAGTGACCTGTACTATTGGGAGGTGTCCCTGCCTATGGCAGAGGTTTGGAACTGGATGATCCTTGAGGTCCCTTCCAACCTTACCATTCTAAGATGCTATGATTCTATCCATGAGCTCAGCACAGGAGAATCCTGCAGGATTCCCTACAAGGAAACTCTTGCTGTAGGGGCCTGACTTACTATTGTGACTTCTGAACAACTTGCCTGTCAGATCCTGCAATCTGTGAGCTATGGACAGTCAAAGTTGCCCAGCTTTGCAGCTGCAACAAACCCCCAAACCATCCATGTGTGATGTAATTCTGACCCAGGATCACTGAACTGTTTGGACTTAAGTGATAGGGTATAAGAAGCTCAAATTTAGATTTGATTTACAAGAAAATAATTCACAGAGTACATCCAGGTTGGAGGAGGCCTTGAGTGACCTGTACTAGTGGGAAGTGTCTCTGCCTATGGCAGGGGGTTGGAACTGAATGATCCTTGAGGTCCCTTCCAACCTTACCAATCTATGATTAAACCCCCCAGATGGATGTTCCACTTAATTTAATACATGCCAGGAACACAAAGCAGTGGCCACACAGTGACTGGATTAATGAAATGCAGTAGATTAAAAATGCTTACAGAGCTCCTGGCTGATTAGAAGAACAATAAATGGAAGAGGCAAGAGTTCCCTCACAACTACTGTTAACAAACACAACACTTAAATAAACAAATCTTTAGAGACCTGTTCACATTTGGTCCTTGAAAACCAGACAACATTTCCATTGACTATGGAGACATCAGGCATTCAAGAAACATGAAGTGACAGGAAATAAATCCTGAGTTTGTTTTAACAGCTTCATTGTTACCCACAGACACAGACTAAGCAAACACTTCCTTCTGCAATAGTCAATCACAGCCTTTCCAGGTGCTGAAGTGACTGCCTTCCCTGACATCTCAGCTGAGAGTTGTCTGCTCCATATTAGTTGGCTGAAGTGACATCCACATGGCAGCAGAAAACTGAGACTTTTTAATCTTCATGCTCCAAAGAGATGAGCACTTTCCTCACATGTTCATGGTATAATTAAGAAGTTACATCTAACAAAATATGATTAGCAGACAGAGAGTTGAATTACCCAGCAGTTGAGAGATTTAGAAGGCAGAAGCTTTGAACGTTAAAAAGTTCCTCACAATAAAGGTAGTGAAACACTGGAACAGGTTGTCCAGAGATGTAGTGGAGGCAGCATCCCTGGAGACATTGAATCAAACCTGATGTGACCCTGAGCAACCTGATGTTGTCAGTGATGTCCCTGTTCACTGCAGTCGGGTTGGACAAGATGACCTTTGAGGGTTCCTTCCAACCTGACACATTCTATGATGACTGAGGATTTGTCCCTATTTAGGCACAGAGCTTCCAGTCACAGTCCATGAAGCTGCCTGCAACAGGGTACAGCACTCGAGCACTGTGGAGACTGTTGGAGTTTTGCCACATGGTAGATTTACTTACTCACAGCTCATTTTGTTTGTGTATTAAGGATATTCAGGGACAATACTAGGCAGCTGAAGAATTAAGAAAGGAGAGGGAGAAAGACCTTCACAGCATACACCTTCCTGATGTGTTTTGTGAGATCCCATTGGATTTGCTCTGCAGTTACCCTCTCTCTGGTTTTGTCTGCTCTCATTTTATCACAAGCATTATTTCCATCAGAAATGCAGAAGCATGAAAAAGAACTTACAGATAACAGCACTGACAACAACAAAACTTACTTTTCACATTCCTTTTCTCCCCTTCCACGGTGGAGAGGGAGCAGACTTCCTTACTACCTTATTTCCTTCCTTCCTTATTACCTTCTGAGTCTTACATGCTGAGGAACGTGCTGGCAAGTGATTCAGTTCTTCCTATCTGTAGGGATTTTCCTATCCCTTTGAATTACTGTGATGGGGAATTCTTTCTGTGTCTTCCCCTCCCTGTAGAGTTTCTACACACTCATATAGAGACGCACATGCTTGGTCACACACATGTATAAACACATACTTGCACACAAAGTAGGTCTCATTTCTGTGGCACTAAAGCAATAAGATTCTGCTGTTCATCAGAAAACAAAATCTGACAGGCAATTAGAGGTCTATGCCAAGTGAATGATTTGCTATACTGGTGTGTAAACAAGAGGTCTTCATGGATACCACAGCCAGAGGGCATGGGGTTAAGGAGCTCTAGAAAAAGCAGTGATCAGCAGGACACTGCTAGTGTCACTGCTCCAGCAAAAGGTCAGATTTTCAAATGATTTTTTCTTTTTTGAACAAAAACTGGAAGCTCAAGAACTTCACTAGGCTGGAGAACTTGCAGTTACAATGGTGGCAAAGAATGGCCACAATTTATAGCTACAAACACCTTCACCCCCATCCTGCCACTTCAGCTCACTTCATTGCTGCCACATGGCTGGGAGATAGATGTCCACCAAAGCTCCTCTATCACTCCCTTTCTTAGACAGGCAGGGGAGAGGGAAAATAGAAGCAAAGGCCCATGAGTCAAGACAGAAGACATCTAATAGGACAAAAAGCAAAAACAAAGGCAACATGCAGGAGCCAGAGCAAACATGTTATTCTCTACTTCCCTTTAGCAGACAGTGTTTGGTCACTGACAAACAGGGCTTCCTTACATGTAGCAGTTGCCCTAGAGGAAAGATGCCAGCAACAAATATTGCTATGCTTCTTTCACTCATTTTTTCAATCTGAGCTGATGTCATATAGCATGGCATACCCCTCTGGAACACCCCTGCGGTCAGTTGGGGTCAGCTGGCCCAGCAGACCCAAGATCTTGCTCATCCATCAGCTTGCTGTCAGGGGTAAAACACTGGAAAAGCACAGCCTTAGTGCTTGGCTCAGTAGTGGCCAAAACAGGGGAGCATTATCAGCACCCAGCTACAGCACTGCAAAACACAGCACTACAAAAGATGCTCCAGGGAGAACTAACTCCAGCTCAGCCATACCCAATACAAGCACATAGAGAGAAACCAGGCAAATAATTCCCCTTGATAACTATGGCATTCTAGGTAGACACCAACAATAAAGCCACAAACATAGAGCATCATTTGTACACCCTACCTGCTACTCCAGAAGCCATGTAGATCCACCAGCACAAGGTCATCCCTGCCAACCCCACACTGCTCTCCCAGAGAGCCTGAAGGAACTTAAATAACATGAGGACTGATAGTTAAGCACCTGAATCTCACCCCAGGTGTTTATAGACTACACATTTTATCTAGAATCCATCTGCAGGCAATGAAGAGAGCAAGATGATTTCAGCAGGTGATTCATCTAACAGCTATCTAACAGCTGTCCTGCAAGGGGTATATTTTTCCCTTAGGAACTCAGTGTCAGATAGCCTAAACAAGGGATATTTTAAGAGGTGTGCTAATACTTGTGATTATTATGAAGGTCAGAGATTTCAGTTTTGTCTACCTTAAAGACAGTAGGAAGAAGGAAAAAAAAAAAGAATGAAAGAAAAAAAAAAAAGAAGAGAAAAAAAACCCTGTTAAAAAAAGCCTGCACCCTCAAAAAGCAGGGCATATCTCCTCTTCAGATTACTTTTTAAATAGACAGTATTGTTATCTTTCCAGGGAAGTATTTCAGTCAGAGAATAATGGCAGCATAGGCTGCCAGATATCTGACACACATAATCACTTCTATGGTCTGGTTTCCCTTCTCATCAATACAGTTTAGGCAAGATGATAGATGAAGCTTTTATTTGTTTTCTTCTTTACTTTGATGGCATCAGTTTGACCTGCAGCCTGCATGAAGGCCATTTTGTTGGCCGATAAAGCCCCCATCCCAGACAGCAAATTGCCTGAACAAAAGGCAGGAACCAACTATTCTGTGACAAATTATAAAATTATATTTTTAGCATCATGCACTTCTGGGTGCACAAACCTCAAGGTTTGTGCAGAAAAGCCACAAAAGTTCTTGTCTGCTCAGTGAATATATCTACTGGAGAAAGGACCTGCCACAGCCCCACATTAGGTGGCATTTTTATATGGCAGCACCACTACGTGTAGGAAGCAGGTGCAGTAGTAGATTAAACCTACCCATGACTGCTGCTTGGGAGGGCAGGAGCCATCCAGCACCCTGAAGCCACCAACTACAGTGAGCCCTGGCTCTCCCATGTAGCCTGGCTGTGGGCAGGCTGTTGATGGGCTCTCTAATCCATACCAACTCCCTTAGTTGTATCTAGGCACTGTTCATTTGGGCTGGTGTGAGGCTTGGAGCCCCCCTGGCCCACATCCAGGTTAGAGGAGGCCTTGAGAGACCTGTACTAGTGGAAGGTGTCCCTGCCTATGGCAGGGGGGTGGGACTAGATGATCCTTGAGGTCCCTTCCAACCTTACCATCCTATGATTCTATGGATCTGTGCAACAGCACTTGCCTTTTGAAGCTGGCATGACATTGCCATAGTATTGAATATTCATCCAACAGTTCAATTGGCTAAACCAATGACATGGTTCCACTGAAGTTCTGGAAGGGTTTGGCAGAGTTTTATTTAATGAAATAGCTAAGAAAGAGCCTGTGTTGTTTTACACTGCTCAGACCTTAAATTCACAGAAATTTTGTCTTTCTAACTCTGAAAACATCAATCAGTTTTGCAGTGTCCCATGAAGAGGATGCTGCCTTCTGCTGGAGCTGTGAAATCTCACTCAGAAAAGAATTCCAGCTATTTATTTTAGAGAGAGAATGCCAATCAAAGGCTTGCCATAAGAGCTCTGGGTTCCTTGGGCTATGTATTTAAAACAAGGCTTAGAGTATAAACCAAGAATATAAAAATGCCATGGTGGAGTACAACCTTAGGGAGGACAGAGAACAGCAGGGTCACTTCTAACAGTATTCCCTCTTTAGATGTGCCTCTGGAAATGCAGTAAAAATATCCTGTAACCTCTCTCTCACTTAGCTGAAGGAACCATTTTGGGTCATAGTTGCTCAGATTTTTGACATCCCTTATTGGCTAAGCTGAGAATCAGAGGGATATTTACAACGATTTGTTAATCACATCATCATTTATGGCTAAAAGAAATTAGATGTTGAAATTAAGTACTTTTTTTATGCAGCATTGTGAATATAAATGTACACTTTGCTCAGTAGCTGACACCATGGATTGTCTCCCTGAGAATAATGAGGGTGTTAGTCTTATGTGTGCTTGCCTGCCATCGTGCCTATAATAAGCTACTTAATATGATTAGCCTCAAAATGGAATTTACTGAATCAGAGAAGATGGCAGAAAATGAAAAAAAATAAAGTTGTCCTTATTGCTGAGCACTACAAATACTGCCTGCCACTTTGACTGTGAGAACCTGAGTTTTGTCTTGGTTTAATTTATAGAGCAGAAGAGAAGTCACACAAACACTGTATTCTCTTCAGATGACAGTTTAAGTGACAGGGTATAAGAAGCTCAAATTTAGATTGGATTTACAAGAAAATAATTCACAGAGTACATCCAGGTTGGAGGAGGCCTTGAGTGAGCTGTGCTAGTGGGAGGTGTCCCTGCCTATGGCAGGGGGTTGGAACTGGATGATCCTTGAGGTCCCTTCCAACATTACCATTCTATGATTCTGTGACCAGAAGCATGGTGCAGGGACTGAAGGCTGTCAGAGCCAAGGCTCATGAGTTGTTCTAACAAGGCCCATGTTCTCAGAGATAAACCTGAGACCTGGCTTTTGTCTCTGGTTTAGAATGGCCTAGGATCTTGTTAACTGCCTGCCTTTCACTAGAGTGGACAAGAGCCATGGCTGCCCCTGTTTGCCCAAGGAAGCAGCCTTCTCTTCATGAAAACACTGACAAGTCATAGCAGAGGATTGAGTTTGATGTAATTTCAGAGAGTCTAGACATGAAATTTTTGTAATGTAAGGAAAGGTCTGATAATCAGAAAAATCCAGGAGGACAATTCTGAACTACAGTCACTCCCACTGGCACCAGTGGTCTTGATTAAGCACAGAATCATAGAATTGTCCTGGCTGGAAGGGACCTCAAGCATCATCTAGTTCCAAACCCCCTGCCATAGGCAAGGACACCTTGCACTAGATCAGGTTGCTGAGAGCCCCATCCAGTTTGGCCTTAAAGACCTCCATGGATGGGGCTTCCACCACCAACTCCCTGGGCAAGCTGTTCCAGTGTCTCACCACTCTCATGGTTGCAAACATGAAAGATAGATCTTATAGCCATAAAAAGTTGCAAGAGTAACTTCAGTGTAAGCATTGTCCTATTCAGCTGAGTTTCTGCTGGTTTAATTTTCACACAGCATAGATGTGCAGATTCACTGATGCTGAGGTTAGCAAGGATCCAGAAGAGGAGGAAGGTGGTTTTCTCCCTAGTGTTACCTGGAAGTCTTTAACATGGTGTGTTGGTTTGAGGCTAATTGGAGTATTTTAATGGAAAAAAAAATAGATTACAGGCTGTG
>VWYK01030392.1:12033-29721 GCA_013399775.1 Semnornis frantzii | reverse complement strand
GAACCACCTCTCTGTCTGCTGGTCACATTTCTTTCAATGCAGCCCAAGGTATGATTTGCCTTCTGGGCTGCAACCTCACGCTGTCTGCTCATGTCCAGCTTCTCATCCATCAGCACTCCCAAGTCCTTTTCTGCAGGGCTGCTTTCTATCGCCTCATCCCCCAGCCTGTATTCATAGTGAGGATTGTTCCAGCCCAGGTGCAGGACTCTGCCCTTGTTCTTATTGAACCTCATGAGATTCACCTGGGCCCACATCTCCAGCTTGTCCAGGTCCCTCTGGATGACCTCCCATCCCTCTGACATATCAACAGCACCACTCAGCTTGGTGTTATTTGCAAACCTATGCTCGATCCCACTGTCTATAGCATTGATATAAATATTGAACAGTACAGGTCCCAGTATGGACCCCTCAGTACTTGTCACTGCTCTCCACCTGGACTTTGAGCCATTGAATACTACTCTCTGGATGCAACCATGCAGGCAATCCTTATCCACTGAACTGACCACCCATCAAATCTGTATCTCTCCAACTTGATGAGTAGGATGTTGTGGGGGACCATGCCTTGCAGAAGTCCAGATAGTTCAAATCCATAGGTCATTCTTTGTCCACTGATATAGTCACTTTATCATAGGATAAAGCCATGCAGGCTGTCTTGAATTAACAGAAACATGAAATGGAGAAGCGGGGGGGAAGGTAACATTGCTTTCTAATTAATTTGAAGAGACAGGTTTTGAAGAAGTTCAAAGATCTGATTTATATTAGTACAAGTAATATTTTCACTGCTGAGACCAATGCATTTCAAAGCAGCATTGTATGGCATAGACCAGAACAAGCACAGAGGGTGATAGGTGACCCAGGGCTGCCAACTGTGTTAGCTTATTCTCCTGCTGACTCATTAAACACTAACTTTAAAATCTAGTGTTGGGGGTGAGGGGGGTATGTGTAATAAGAGGGGATTGATTCTTGAATAACTGAAAATGAAGTTACTTTTAGGAATGACAAATGCTTTAGTCATAGTATAGCTAAATTTCTTTAGAAAGTATTTGTGGGAAACTAAAACAATAGATCAATTCTGGTTTAATATATTCTTAGTTTTATATGTAATAGGTTGGTAAATGTAACTTTAGTAGTAACTAACAAAAAAGAAAATTATCCTTGATATAAATGTGAAGTAAGTCTCTCTGTTAGGTTTTGAAAAGATTTCAAAGTGTCCCAAGTGTGACATTTTCTGGTCTCAATTATTAGTTCAAGTGATCTAAACAATTGCTAAAACCAGTGGGATTTATGTGAACTTGCATATGCACATTCACATCTAATATCGTATAGGGAAGTAGTTGTCCCCATCATTGGTGAGGCCACACCTCAAGTGGCATGTTCAGTTTTGGGCACCTCAAGAAAGGCATTGAGGTGGTGGAGCAGGTATGAAGAAAAGTGACTAAGCTGATGAAGGGCCTAGAGAATAAGTCCAACAAAGTGGTTGAGGAAATTGGAGTTGTTTAGTTTGAGGAAGAGGAGGCTGAAAGGAGACTTTATTGCCCTCTACGACTACCTGAAAAGATAATATAGAGAAGTAGGTTCTTCTCACAGGTAATTGGTGATAGAACAAGAGCAAACAGCCTCAAGCTGCACCAGGGTGTAGGTTTAGGCTAGACATTGGGAAAATTTTTTCACTGAAACAAGTTAAGCATTGGAACAGACTGCCCACAGAGGTGTTTGAGTCACCATCCCTGGATGTGTTTAAAGGTCATTTAGATGTGGCACTTAGCAATATAGTTTAGTGGTGAACTTGGCAGAGCAGGGTTAATGGTTGGACCTGATGATTTCAAATGCCTTTGCCAAGGCGAATGATTCTATGGTTCTGTGCTCCTTAGATAATTCGTATTTTAGCACAGCCCAGATGCTAAAGCATATTTGTGCATCTAACAGTCCCTATCTACTCTGGAAAATAAAACCAACTTCTAAATATCTTCTTCAACCAACAGGTTTAGAGTCTAATTACTAGTCTGAAAGGGATTAAAATAAACACAGATTTCTGATCAGTGTCCATAGAGATCTCTCTGACAGTACATCAGCAATGACTACTGAAGGTGGAGGTAAATGCCCCAAATTTGATTGACTTTCCAACTATATTAGTTTTATTAGTTTGTCTAATAGAAAAAATAAACATCTATTTTGTTTTAAGTAATCTGCCAGTAAATCTGGCTTCTGGAACAACAGGTGTGCATATTTTAAATGTGGTCCTGATTCATAATGTATTTTTCTTATTTTTTTTAATGAGCTTAAATTTGAACAAGGAACTGTTAAAAACATAGCACGGAGAAGTGTTTTCTTTCCTGACATTTATAGCATCTCTCTGCAGTATGTATATCTTCTAAAAACATTTCACTAATTCTATTTAGCCGCTGGTAACAGCCTTAAAGTAAGGAGCCAAGGGAGCTTTTGCATTTTGAGTGCTCTGTTGCTTTAGATAAATTTCAAGCATGATGAGACATTTAATTTTCATCTACGTATTGTCACTCCGTGTATTCCAGGCCCTTCTGGTAATTCTGCACATATGGTCTTTTCGTTCCCCATGGAAAAGTAGCTCTTATTCTGTCAAAGAGGAAAGATCATAATAATTGATAATAAAGAGATTGGTTAGAGGCCATTTGTAATGCTTTTAAATCCCAAAGAGTGATTTCTCAGAGATTACAATGGTTGGATAAACATGCCAGTGCAAAAACCATATAATTTGTATAGCAGATGCCAGCAGCCTTTGCTTCACTGGGCAGACCATAGGAAATCTGCATGCCCCTAGATGAACACACATCCTCCTGTTTGCCTTAAGCTGCCTTTTTTATTATTTTATTTGCATCTTCACCTAGCTACTCCCAAGGACCACACATTCATCTTACTCTAGTTTCACAGAGCCCTCCACCGCTATGGGAAAGTGTCACCTGGTGTTTCAAAAGTACAGACCCTGCCTTTGGTCTTGTGCACCTTTCCTCCACCAAGGCCAAGTCATGGCAGATTTCTCCAGTACCTGTGGGGAACTCAGGATACTTGGCAGTCCTTAGTTTCTCTTCAGCTACTTCAATTTCAGTAGGAAGGGGATGTCTCAGAGCACAGTCCTGCCCCTCTGCAGGCTCTGAGCTGGCTGACTAGAGCAGAGCTGGCCTTTGGGTTGGATGGTAGGGAACAGCAATTAGATCTAAAAGGCTGAGCTGTTATCGACTGCCTAGTAGGCATCCAAGCAGGATTAGCTAGTTCTGCAGAATCTCCTCACCTTAAAACCAGTGTTGCATTTCTGTAGAGTTGCTTTGCATACAAGCATCATTATCTTGATCTTATCCTACCTGTCCCAGACAGACAGGTGTAAAGGCACTTCTTGGCCTCTTTGCGTGCCGCAGCTGCTCACAATAAGTATAGGGGTCAGTGGCAAGCAAAAAATCTCAACTCACTTTAATTCCCTTGGATGCTAAAATGTTGCCTTCTAGGTCACCTCCTACAGAATGGCCTGGCCTGGAGTCCTATTTGGCAATATGGTCCTCAGTCTCTTTTGGTCTTCAGGAAGCTGACAGTCTTTATTTTGAGGGAAAGGTGCTGACTCCCCAAGAGATCAGCTAGCTATGTGTTGTACAAATATGTGCATAAAGTGTTGTCCTTAACTTACGTATATGGATCCTAAGACTTCTGCTAGTGGCAGTCATCTTGGTATGTCTGAGCTCTTTGCCTTAACCTCCTTGTAGCAGCAGAATGAAAGGTTCTATCTTCCTGCTTCCTTCTGACAAATTCCTGAGGACTTACCGTGAGCAGGTTTTCATCTTGTTGGCAACATCACTTGATTTTAAACATGGCATTTCTGATTCACAGTTTAGCAGGAGGTTTTCAGACAAATACCTAATGAATAATACATAGAAATAGAAAGAAGGTGGGTTAAGAAGTTTAGATAAAATTAAGCTAGCAACTGCTAAATATTGTAGCATCCAGAAGTCATCTGCCATCCATCCAGGATACTTAACACATTTTGTGTATAATGAAATGAGATGTGGTTTAGCCTTGTCACAACATGATCAATTTGTGTCTCTGAGAGTTCATCATCTTTTGTCTGTGGCATTTGCCTCAATAGAACTCAATTAATAAACCAGCAGTGTATGAAGGTGTAATTTCCAGCTCATATGGTGAAAATGTCTTAAAATCTTTAAAGAAACTATATGACAGATGTATCAGTGGATACTAAAACCTGAGAATTCTTTTTTAGAGCATTATCATATGTCATGTATTATTTCCGTCCTATCTAACAGCTTGCCAAGTGCTGCTTTTATTTGATGACATAAAATAAGCTGGGGAAAACGATGTTGTATAGACATTGTTTTGGACTTTATATATATGTAAATAAGTATATATGTACTATAGAGTGTGTAAGTACCACATATTATTCATATCTATGTATAATATTATGTAGGGACTAGGAATGGGCATAATTCTTGGCACAAGGGACATATTTATCATCTTGGGATGAAATCTTACCCAGTACGTGATGCCGAATGCTGTTAAAGTTATCAAAGATATTTAAATTGAGAAGGAAGCTTGCAGGAAAGTTGCACTTCCTTTTTCTGATGTTTGTGAGAATTTCGTCCTTGAGAAATGCATTTCACCTTGACTGCAAAGGATGCCTGGCAGGATTCTCCAAGCAGATAATGGCACTAATAGTCCTATTTCTGACTGGAGAGGCTTCTGCCACACCACATGTGAAAATAGAGCTGACTCCAAGGGACTTACCATGTAGTACCTCAGTTAACAGACTCTTGTATGTCTCTTCTCCATCTCCTGTATGGTCTGTGAAATATTTTGTCACCAAAATTGGCTAATGCTCAGAAGTTCTAGTATGTCCTCAGGTTTGTAGTGAGGGTAGATTCCACATTTACCTAGTGAAAAAAAAAAAATTAGTTAAGAAATTATGCTTGGAATATTTGAGGTGGGGGAGTGAAAGGGGTGGGGAAGAGCAGGGGGGGAGGGGTTTTTAAGAAAATAGCAGAAAGCAAATCTTGTACAATTTGGTGAAGTAAACTTTCTAAAATTTCCATTGTTACTCAGAAGAGCTGTGAAGAATAAATGGATGAGAATTCAAGTAATTAGATAACAAAACACTTTTCACAGAGTGGAAAAAAAAAACCCCTCCAATGTATATGTTCTGCAGGGTTTTGTCTATGCTGGAGTGTTTGTAGACTTATTTAGGTAGGTAACAGATGTACAGGACAGGACAGAAGGCATTAATGCTTGAACTGAACATTTGTTTAGGCTTTTTTACACCAGTTCCCTTGGTTTCCTCCAGGAAGCTTGTCTAGTGAGCTCAGGCTATTGTGGAGGTGAAGGCTGCAATGTTATCCTTACCTACACGGGTCAGAAACACAGAGTCCCTTAAGGGCTCTGCTCATGCCTACTTTTGATTCTAGATCAGTTATTTCATAAAGGTGACACTAGCGTTTGTATTTTTGTTGGTTAGAGACAATGAAAGTCTTGAGCAGTAGCATCACTGGTATAGCAGAGGCAGACTCAGACTATGCCGTGAGAATGAACAAGCAAGGACTGACAGAGCTTAAATAGGGCTCACAAGTCAATCTCAAGCAGACAGGAAATTGAAGTGTTTGGTTTAGGAAAAGATAGACAAAGAGGGTTTGAATAAAACTTTTTCTGGATTAATATAAACAAATATACGTATCTTTATAGGATAAAAATTGATTATGTAGAAACGTAAACTGAGAATGTCAGTCTTCAAGCCTCTTCCTCATTGACAGTTTAAGAAATAGATAAAAACATGGTTACGTTAACTGTCTTTGCAGAGAAAGTGAATGCTGAGAAACACAGCAGGAGTGGCAGAATAACAGAGGAAGTCACTGCTTTTGTGTGCAGGTGGTAGAGGTGGTAGGAACAAGGCCAATAAAACCAGATCTGCAGCCATGATTTCTGGAGGCAGGCTCTTATCAGGCAATGGTGTGCTAGGAGTTATCAGTGGTGCAGCAGCCCCACTGTTTTTTCATTGGAGGGGAGGGTGGAAAGGAGAGGGAATTCTTGGTTACTCTGCAGTCAAAGACTACCCATAAATCACCAGGAACCCTTTATCAATATACTAGTGGCATTATTGCATCAACCAAGTCTTCCTAGTGCACACAAAACCCAAAGATGGATGGCAATAGTTCTGAAAGACATGTGTTAGGTAACAAGAGGAAAGATGGGGGACAGTAAAATAGCAGAGAAGCCTGTGTGACCTGTACAGCTGCAAGAGATATGAGAGGGAAGGTATCACATGAATTGGGTAGCCTCGGCAGAAATCTCAACAGAGCATTAATTCTAAGATCAGAATTGTCTTTTCCTGATTCTTTAGTCTGGAAAACATACTTTATATAAGCACAGCTAGAAGACAGTCCCTTGCGTAACCCAACAGCCTTATCTTTTTCTGTTTCACAATTTTCTTCCACAAACTCCTCACCCTGTGCCTGGTGCATATAATCTGGTGCTCCAGTAGCAGAATACAATGAGTGAGTTTATCCTCTTGCCTTCCTCAGGCTACCCGGGGAATTCTGTGCTCAGCCCAGAGTAGATCTTCTGCTTGAAAAGTAATTTAAGAGTCATCTCTAGGAAAAGCGGGATCGGGAATAGCTACGTCCACTCTCCAGCCAACGTCCAAGGGAGTCCCTGTGCACTCCCCCAGGGGTGCATTCCCCAGCGCAGTTTGAGGCTGCTCAGCTCTATAAATGCCATTTGCATCGGGATAGGATGTAACAAGAGCTGTAAATCACTGACGGCGGAGTGAACTCTTCCAGGGGCAGACTCGCCGGAGCCGAGCCTCCGCAAACTGTGGCAATGTGTGAACGGTGTCTTTTGTTGGGGGAGAGGACTGATGGCAATTAGATGATACTTATCTGTCCCTTTGATGTGTATTTACACAAACAACGTTTTCCTCCGGGACTTGCGGTATAAAAGAGGAGCCGTGCTCCCCGGCACCCTCCTTCCCGGCATTTCTAGACTGAGCAGGATGACCAAGGCCCCTTTCTCTGTGGAGTGGCTATCCCAGAGCAGCCAGGCCGTCAAGAGCTCCATCGAGAGCTCCCCGCACGGAGTATCCTCTGTGGGCCACGGGCCCGGCTCCAGCTCTCAGCCTGGCTTGAGAGAGCGGAGTAAGGAGCAGTCCGCCGGTCCACGGGCCGAGAGAGGCAGCAGGAGCCGGGAGCGCCTGGCGGCCCCCCCAGGTAACCACGGTCTCCGCGACAGTCGGGTATCCTGTTGCTCCTGCGGCGGGAGGAGGACGGACGGGCCTCGTGTCACCCCCAGGGCCCCCATAAGGTGCAACTGTGCAGCGGCTGCCCAGAGAGGAAGGAGGGGAGCCGGGCACGGGTTCCTGGGCCTGACTGACTCTTTAATCTGTTTTCTCTGTCCCAGGAGCGGGGGGGCAGCCGCAGCCGGAGGTCGGTCCCGAGTGCTCGAGCGCGGAGGAGCCTGGCGGCAGGAGCGGGCGGCGGCTGCGCACGGCCTTCAGCGCGGAACAGATCAGCACCCTGGAGAGCTCCTTCCAGCGCCAGCAGTACCTGGGCGCCGCTGAGCGCCGCAAACTGGCGGGCAGGATGCGGCTCTCGGAGGTGCAGGTGAGTGTCTGGGCAGTGCGTGGGCACGGACCACTGTGTGGGCTGCCTGCCGCTGTGATCTAATTTCTTCTTTCCCTTTCCCCAGATCAAGACCTGGTTTCAGAACCGTCGGATGAAGCTCAAGCGGCAGCTGCAGGAACTGAGGACGGAACCTTTCTGCAGCCCTCCTATCCCTTACGGACATCACAGTGGCGTTGTGCCCTTGCCGCTAACATACGTGGCCCGGCCACCACCTCTGCCCCAGCAAGGCGCTGCCTCTGGAGGTTTCACCTTGGCGGCTCTCCCGACACCCACCCTGGACTTCAGCAGCGCCTGCAGAGCGCAGCCTGTGGGCTTTTGGGCGGCACCCTGCTTTATAGGGTACCGGGATCCCAGAGCTTTCTTGTTGGGTGTCTGACCTTCTAATATGGACTATGACTAAGGAGAATTTGCACTACTGATAGCTATCTAGGCTGCCGTTGCCTGTAACTGCCTGGTAGAGTTACAATGCAGCACTGAACAAAATACTTCGCAGCAACATACTGGACAATCTGAATGATGGACTTCAGGCCCCGGCATTTATAGGCAATTGTGTAAAATAGGAACACTGTGGAGTGAACACTAATATAAATTGATTTTTAAAACAAATGTAAATTGTTTCAAGCTTTGCTGTGAGTTCCTTCCACAAGGATTTTGGAGCTATTTATCCTGCCTTAAAAAGACAGCTCCTTTTCGTTAAAAGAAGAATAGTCTCCCACATTCTCTATCTGTTCTGGGCCCCTGCAATTTACCCAAGATGCATGCAAAACAGCATGAAATTTGCCCTGTCCTCTAAAGCAGGTATCCGAGTCCTTTAGCTACTTCGTAGATGTCAGTTTCTCTGACAAGACTGTGCTTTTAACCAAATATGTGCACATAACTAGTACTTAATGTTGGTCTTTCTATAGTAGCAGAACAGATGCTGTATGTTGGAGCTCTTTAAATAATATATAGAATATGATTTTCAGATGTAAAAAGTTACTTTCTAAATAAATATGTAAATGTATCTTTGCTCTTTCATGTGCAGCCTCAGTAGACTAGTAAGAAACTTTTTGTTTAAACAGATCTTGGAAAGACTCTGGCCTTGAAACCTAAAAGAAATCTCACATCCAACTAATAGGCTATGAGGGTTGTGATCAAAAGAAATGTAACATTCCAAAGCTGCATTTCCTTAAGTTGCAGTAAAGTTTGTTACCATTGTGTTATGCACTATTTAAATTTAAATGATGCTCCAGAAAATTGAAGATCCAAATGTTCTGATTTCAGGCTAGAGAAAGGGCTCTGAGGAATGATCCTTGACTGATGTAAGCTGCCATAAATCTTCCAGAATCGATTGTCAACTAACATGAAAACAGTAATAAAAATTTCCATCACTTTAGAGTTGATCTTGGAGGTTATTAGAACATTTCCGGTGCACTTGTAATCTGGGCTTGTATAACTCATATAATGAATGGTCTAAAATTTCTCTGCATTGCTCATCCTTGAACACACAATTTCTTGTCTATACACGGATCAATCTGCCACTTAGAGTACATTTGCCTGTTTTTTAAATAAATAAATAGATAAATATATAATTTTTTAAAAAAGCTACTGAAGACTGTGGTCTTGATTTTTCTGTCACATCTGGAAGTCTTCTTATTTGTGTTGTAATCCATGGTGTATTTTTCTAGCCTGTTGAAATGTTAGTATTTGCTTGCAATTGCACAGTTAAGGTATCTGTGATGCAAGAGTTTCAGAAAACTAATAAGGTTTCAGGTGCTATCAAGCTTTCTGAAGTCTTTTCAGACTTTGGATTGCAGTTGGGGATTAGAAAAAATAGCTATACTGATTTGGAAAGGGGGGGAAAATGGCAATTGTCTCTGACTTTCAAAAGTCATTAGGGAACTGGAACATTTACAGAAAGCTCTGCAGTGGCGAATATTTTCTCTGCTCTAACGCAGTAACTCTTTTAAACTAGCAAAATAGTCAAGGACAATAAATATACAACTCGCCTAAAGAAAAAAAAAAAAGTTAAATGAAAGGTCTTAAGCATGGGACTCGAATCGACTATTCCTTTTTCAAGAGGATAGTGGTTGAGGGGTTACATGATCCCCTTCTAATCTTGTAGGGCCACAAAGAAGAGCCCGGCCTCTCATCCAAATTCTTTGCTCACCCCAAACTAAAGAACAGTAAACAACAGTCCTTCATACCGTTTGGAGCCAGAGCACAGGACCGGAGCTGCCCGCAGCGCTGTGGGAGTGCCCCAGCCCCGGACCAAATGGGGGGAGGGTAACGGGAAGAGGGGACGGGCAGCACCACAGCTGGGCCAGGGGGAAGTGAGTGAGAGATGAAAGGGCTCGGAAGGAGAGAGAGGAACAATGTACTCCCACCCTCAGAGGTGAGCCGCTTCCGCAGGGACAGGGTTTGTGCGGGGCGGAGTCCCCCCTGCAAAGGCAGTAAGGGAGAGGCAGGAGCACACTTTATTCCGGTTTCCAAACATCCCGGGTGAGCTGTCTGCTGGGTATAGCTCTGGCTGGGCTTCGCTGGGGTGTCTGTCCCGTCCTTCCCCGGATCTGCCCTCCCAGCCGCGGGACTAGTAACGAGAAGTCGGCACCGTTACAGTATCGGGCTCCCCGCAGCCACAAAGCCGGGAGGGACTCTGCGATGGAGAGCAACAGCACGCAGCAGGCATGATTCTCCATCTGCCCTCACCTGAGCACTGCTAGGCCGAGGTCGAGCGGCGCTCGGAGGGATGGGAGAAGCAATTGCCTCTCTTTTCAAAGGTTTAGAGTAAACCAGATGTAATTAGAGCTGCGGGGACAACACATATTGTTGCAGTCTTTGCAACCACGCCCACGAGGGTGGCGTGGACCACTCTGTCGGGCCAAGCTGCACCGGCCGTGGGACAGTCTCAGAGGTGGAGGCATCGCTTGCCGGGTGCACCTATGCGACCTCATCTTGCATTCTCGCTAAGGCACACGGGCTTCGTACGAGGGCGGCAGACTGGGTAGCAGCAGCTGGACTTTGTTTGAAAAGGTGCTAATGACCATTTAACATAATGACTCTTTGGCCACGCACGTATACTCAACAAGCACATGCATATGTACCCAAGAAGCCTAGTCCTAGGCAGTGCTAGTTGCAAATATTGTCTTGTTTCCCCGTCAGCTACTCCAATGAATGCAAAAGGTGGTGATGCTCAGTTGTCATCCGTCCCTAGTCATCAGTCCCTAGTATCTTCCGAATATCTGCATGATCATTCGTACTCTCCCTGCTAAAGTCAGCTTTCTCTAGAAGGTAATTACTACTTTACAGTGGTCTAGATAACTATATGTGAAATAATTTCATTTTTTGCTAGAGCTGTACAATTCTTTTATTAAAACATGGCTGCAAGCTTTCACTTTGATCTGGACGTTCCTTTGAGTTTTATTCCCTCTTGTTTGGATTTCTCATTCACTGTGTTTTGCTCCCAGCAGCAATAAAGGTGCAGGTAGCCAGGGAGGGACAGGATGCTGCTGCCAGCGCGCCGGCCCCTGGGCAGGCAACAGCCGCGCCCCTGAGCAGCACGGTCCGCACAACGGGACCCCACTTTGGATGAGAGCCCCTTCGCTTGTAGCACTCCCCTTTGTGTCTTTAATCGCATTCACAATACCCACCAGTACCGGAATGCTCTCCGGCAAGACAAAGCGGTGTCTTCGAGTCAGCTACAAATTGGGGGGGGGGGGAGGAAAAAAAAAAAAAAAGAGTCGATTAGCTGAGGAGGAGCAGCTTACTGCTTGTACCCTGAAACTGTTGGAGCTTCCAGCCTGTCTGCGACTCTCGAGGGAGAGGCTGTATAACCTGGAAACTGGGCTTCCTGGGGAGGACAGGGGGGTAGGAGGGGAAAATTGCCACAGCACTAACTTCAAAGCCTTTCTCCCCTGCTGAGTGTACGCGGAGGGGGAGAAACACGATTGAATTAGCACCCCTGTAATGTCAGGGAGCCGTCTGCAGCCCGTGCTCGTTAACTCCTGTCCCAATTTGGTGAGAGCAGCCAACAGGGTACTGGGAATAGGGTCTAGGTATTGGCCCCCTGCAGCTCACAGACACGGTGGAGCCACTCCAGGGACCTCTTTACAAACCAGGTGAAGTTATTCAGTGTTGTGTGATAATCGGGAGAGATCTCGGACTGGCAGGCCATTACGTCTAATTGCTGCCCATTATCTCTTTCTTTGATAGGCAATTAGATGACAATTAACTTGATAAATCCCACTGAAGCAGGGGAGGAAGAAAGAAGAGAGATTTCTCGGTCCTGACGTGCCCCTTGTAGTAGTAAACTTTATTACTCTTCTTTTGTAGTTGTCTCTTAAACTCTCAGGCCTCGACCTGGTGTTATCTTCTAATAGTGTTTAGTAGGGACCTGATCCTGGCAACTCCTTGGTATTCAGGTAGCTTAAACGCTTTAATTCTTGTTTTAGTGCTTAGTTATTCTGTCTGAGCAATTCTCTGGAAGTGGCATAAGTCTTCGGGCGATGGTGTATATGGGAATTCGAGCACTCCCTTGTTTCCAGCTAACGCGCTTATCTAAGAGCTTTGTCCTTCAGTTGCGCAAATATCTGAATGAGATTTCCCCGATAAAGTATTTTTAATGCAAAGCGCCTGTTTGCTCCACTGTTGCTGAACAGGAGTATCTGTGCTTGCAGTGTGTGAGCTGGGAGGGAACAGGGTGCAGCAATGCCGAGTGAGTAAGTAGCATTTGTTATTTATTGCGTGTTAGTTCCTATTGTTCCCATGGGCGACTGGATGATGGCCCTGTTAGTGTTCACGGGTACTTCAAACAGAAAAGCATCTATTCCAAAACAATCGATCTCGTTGATGCCTAATTGACTATTTAATAGCACCTATCAGGACATCAAAGGAAGTGCTGAATAACCGAGTTAGCATTTCTAAAGGGGAGCAGGGAAGGATACAAACAATCATCAATGGTCCCACCAGCCGAGGAGCCCGAAGGGAGCAGGGGCCTGAATTTTCTATGGCCCCAGCTAGAGCCGGGCAAAATGTCTAACAATTTGAAGCTCATTCCAGGCAGTACATCAGTTTGCTTGCCTCTGACGGGCTGCCACATTGCCCCAGATACTCTCCTACCTATTTTTGCATCAAAACATGGAGTTTGGGGTGTGTATAGGGGGTTACCCCTTTGGGCGTGGGGTAGCATTGCAGTTGCTCTCGCTACCTTGTGTATTGTCTCCGCTTCTCAAGTTTTGTCAAGAGAACTTTGGAATAACTAGACTTTTCAGAAAGATAAATAAGATTTGCTTATGATGGAGCCGGTCACTTAGTAGCCCAGCAAGTCTGGTGACCTACTACATCAGCTTTTAATCCATTATGAATGCTATGATAGCTCGTTCAGTATACTGTTTTTTCATGGACTGCTTCTTACAAACATGGCTAGTAGAAAGAAAGATTAAAACCCAAGGGTTTGCTCAAATATGCTGGAAATGATTTTGCTAAAGGATTATTCTTCTGGTTTCCATTTTTAACCTTTCCCTCACCAATATCTTTGTGAGGAACTGCTACAGTCCTCTCTGTTCTCACGGGCTTGTACTTTCTGTATGTTCCCATTGCATACTAGTGAGATAAATCCTACCATTTGTCTCTGGAAAGCTTGTAGACTTCACATGAAAAGAGCATTTTTTTCCTGATGAGCTTACTTGTAATTCTCACATCCTGGCATTAGTCACTGTATCATACTGAGGTGTAAGTGCATATAGCTTATCAGTACATTTCTTGAAGCAACATGATTGTGGTTGTAAGGTTTGCATGCAAATGCAGAAGAATAAATATTTTAAAATATGATTTGGGCAAATGGATCCACTATGTTCTTAGCAGATATAAAGTGAGAAAAATACATATGTTTTTCAAGGTAATACAGTATTCCACAATCCTGGGTCTGCAAATTAACTTCCCTTAAAACTTAGCTTTATATTTGGTAGTGGTTATTTATCAATTGAATGATACAGAAGTTTAAACTAATACAAAATAATTGAATGGAAGTAAATTTGTGTCTCCTGGTTTGTGTCTCCTGGAAGCAATGTATTTCTGCAAGATGAGGAAAGGATTTAACTGTAGCTGCAGTTTCTGTTCTCCCAAGGTCCAGGGTCATTAAAATTTTCATGTTTCTCAAGCTGCCACCTCTTTCTCGTGGGAGTTACAGCTGCCACATAACACCTTCCCTCACTTGCCCATCTGTTTTGTGGTTATGTGGTCCACAAATGCAGCTCTCTTCATCCCAGCTTGAGTGAGATCCTAGGGCTGGTTATAAACATCTGATTCAACAGAGTTTAGAGTAGAGAATTTAGAGTAGATTCTATTTTTTTTTTTAAGTGATAATTCAGTTTTTGTTGACTTGTAGCTAACATGTTAGCTGCTTCTTTGCATCCTCAGTCAAATGTGAGGGGAAGCAGCAGCAGCTACTCAGGAATATTAACAGTTTATGAGACATAATGTACACATGCACATGTGTACACTGGTCTTTTTTGGCACAGTGCTAAACGGTTATCTCATGCCTGGTTTTATTTTGGCAGTAGAGATGAAATCTGTCTCCCTAGAAGGCAGTCCCTGGTTGTCACTGTGCTCAGGTTGTGATGTAGGACCCAGGACTGTCTGCTTGACATAAGTTTCATCTGCTGGAGAACTGGTGGGGAGCCTGCCCTGGTCAAGAGTGTGCAAGCTGCTTGTTGGGTAGGTGTGTGCTCAGTTTAGGAGCTCCTGAATCCCAGTGGTTTTCAGACACTACCTCCAAATTTGTTTATGGTGGGGCAGTCAGGCTCTGCAAATACTATGCAATGCATTACAAGAAACAACTTCCAGTGAGTGGGCTTATATGTGGTGAAGCCTGAGATTTTCTGCTTGAATTTCTCAACACATGGGCTTATTGATAGATGACTGTTCTAAAATAAAATGGAGTTAGTAAATATGGTGGTGTATTTGTTCCAGAAAAATCAGGACTATACACAGTTGGAATAGTTCAGGAATAGTTGTTAATACAGAAGTTATTAAAATTAATGTACAAGTACCTATCTCTCTTGAGGAGCAGTGACGTGTCTAGGAAATGCAGTGGGGTTTAAATGCTCTCTTATGCTGGTGGTTCTTTGTTGGATTATCATTTGTGCATCATCATCAAGTTTACAGGTGACACCGAGGTGAGTGGTGCTGTTGATATGCCAGAGGGACCTGGGCAAGCTGGAGAGGTGGGCTCAAATGAACCTCAATAGGTTCAACAAGAGTTCTGCACCTCATGAGGTTCAATAAGGGTTCTGCACCTGGGGTGGGAAGAATCTTCATTATCAATACAGACTGGGCGATGAGGTGATGGAAAGCAGCCCTGGAGAAAAAGATTTGGAGTGTTGATGGATGGGAAGCTGGACATGAGCAGTGTGTGCTTGCAGCCCAGAAGGCAAATCACATCCTGGACTGTACCAAAAGGGGCTCCTGCCACTTTATGCTGCCCTGGTGAGACCTCATCTGGAGTAATGCTTCTAGGTGTGGAGCCCTCCATATGATTCAGACCATTCTATGATTTTATGACATGCACAGGTATGTGTTTCTGACCCAGGGAGGGAAACTGGCCTCCAGCTCAATGGTCAGCCGTTTGGGCATTTGCATTGGCATGAACATGTCAGCCAAAATGACAGTCTTGTGCCAGCAGTAATTGAAGATTTGTTGGTGGCTATGCCTAACACCTCTTAAGCAACAGGCAGATCTCTCCATCGAGGCTAAGCTCAGGCAAATCCAGCCTCTCCCATTCCTGCCCTTAGGGGCTGGTGTTGCAAGTAAAGCTCCCAGAGGAATCCAACTTCTGGGCTTTGTGGTCTTGATTAAATTTTTTGCATTTCTCTAGTACCTGGTCTTTATTGCTTCCCTGGGGCCAGAGCTGGGATAAGCAGCCATAGGCCTTTATGATGGCAGAAAGGCTCCATTACAAATTTTCCATTTCTGTGACCATGGAGTTAAGGGAACACTTGAAAATGGGTAAAATGTTATTTTCTTTGCTTATCTTTCATAATAAACTAGAGGAATTTATTTGGATGTGATGTCTGACTGTTTTTAAGACAAAAGAAATTCTACATCTCCTCTCATGTGTGGGAACCAAGATTGTTGTTGTGTTCTTAGAAAGAAACAAGCTCCTGTCCCGTTAGACCCAGATTCATAAATTCTGCTCTTTCCTTTCAGTTGTGCATCCCAGCAGGAACCCTGTAAATTTAATGGAAACTGGTGTCTTGTCAGCATATGGGCTAGAGTGTGTGTTATCAAAGTATCGCTGCTGTTGGCGGGATGGTGGTTGGTGCAGTATTTTTCACTGCGGTGGTTTAAAAAATGGGTGCAAGGTGTACACAGGAAGAGCTCAGAGAAGAGCTGCTGGGGTACCTCTTTCTCCAGCCAAGCTTTGCTGGGCGGTTGTCTTGGTGTCTTCCCTGCATTACAAGGGGATTATCCTTCTGGAGGAGCGACTGTGGATTGGTATAGTTTGAAGATGATGAGGTGCGAGCTTCGCTGCTTACTTCGTGCATTCATCGCTTAACTCCGGGAGATCTGCTGAGTTCTCTGGCCAGACAGACGGCGCCAAGTTCAAGCTGAGAGAGCTGACAGCCCTGCTAACAGCCAGACTGTGGTCCCAGGGGGTGAGGGGATAGGGACTTATCAATAGCGGCCCCTTTCCGGCTTTTCCTAGGGAGGCCAGGACTCGACGGCAGGGCTGGCCCTGTTCTGTTATCCGTGCCCAGACGGTACGGGACGGGCAGCCTTGGGGCTGCTTTCAGGGACCTACGCAATGAGAGACCCCGCGGCTGAAAAGGGTAAAACCACGCCGGTATCTACGCCGTCGGTATCTTTAAACGCCCGCTTGCGGGGCTGGGCTTGCCCGTGCCCTGCCCTCCGGGAGAGAGAGAGGCGGGTTTGCACTTCAAGGCGGGGGGTGCCTCCTCGGCCCCGCAGACACGCTGGAGCCAAGGGTTGTAGACATTTGCCAGACGTGTGAACTTTCCTTCTCGATGGCAGCTGTTGTCTTTGCTGGATTCTCACTTTGATGTAGGTTCACACTTGCAAACGAGTACTCCCGGGACCGGAGCGCCCATATAAGAGTGGACAGAGGCCGGCGGTCTCCAGCTCCTCTCCACCATGAACCAGACCGAACTCACTTCAGGAGAGACCAAGCCCTATGGAGTCAAACCCCACATCTGCTGCCCGCCCCCTCCTCGCGCCCCAACCTCGCTCGGCAATACCCCGCTCTTGGTCAGAGCCGAGCCCCGACGGGGGTGTACACGGCTAAGCCGGCCCGTGGACAGCGAGCCCTGCACGGCGGAGTGGAGTAGAGACAGTTCCCGGAAGCCCAGCGACCCGTCCCCGTCGGAGCCAGGTGGGTGAGGAGGAAACAGGTTGGGAGAATATGAAAGAGGGAGGGAGGCACACGAGACCATAACTGCCGTCGGTGGAACGGCCCGGTAGGGCGAGGGAAAGCGCAGGCAACTCCCATCCGCGAAAGAGTCAGCATCACTGCCAGTTTCCTCTTTCGCAGCCTCCGACAGCAGTTGGCTCAGCGCCGACGAGTCATCTGGTTACGAGAGCGAGAGCGCGGGTGGGGACCGCTCGGCCGCGGCGGCGGGCGGGACCCGCGGACGGCAGCGACGGGCACGGACCGCTTTCACCTCGGAGCAGGTCTGCCGGCTGGAGAAGACCTTTCAACGGCAGAAGTACTTGGGAGGCTCGGAGCGAAGGAAGCTGGCGGCTGCCTTGCAACTCTCGGAGGTCCAGGTGGGTCCTGGAGGAAGCGATCCGTCCTAGTCCGTTGATTTCCCTACACTGAACAGGCGTAGCGGCCTTCAGGAGGGTTGATTTAGCACGAACTGTGGGAAGCAGGGTAGTCCTATGCCTCTAGAATTAACGATCTTATCATTTGGGGAACCTGAGGGCACTTTCTACCCGGGAAGTATCAAGGTTCCTTATTTCTTAATATGGTAAACTGGTTGTTCTTTATGTACAGCGATCTGTGTACACCTTGCAAAGCTTATTTACCGTCTTTAAAATTCAAAGTGAT
>VWYK01030391.1:1183-11997 GCA_013399775.1 Semnornis frantzii | reverse complement strand
CTGAACAACCCCAGCTCTCTCAGCCACTACTCATACCCTTAGCCTCCTTTTCTGCCTGCTGAACAACCCCAGCTCTCTCAGCCACTACTCATAGCACAAGTGTGCAATGCCTTTGTGATGAATGCTTCTAGATGCACATCATGTTTTAGAGAAATTAGATTTGCATTCCCATACTGTGACTGTGATCCTAATTTTGCCTTAAAACAGTTAATGTAAAGCAGCTTCCCCATAAATGTTCATTAAATGCGTGGGATAAATCGCTCTGTACTGATCTGAGGGATTCAGTGTAAGTGAGCTTGCTGTAGAATTTGATAGATAACCCTAAATTTCTGGAAAGCATTTAAACTTTGGTAGTTAGATTTGTCCAAAGCTAGATTATTTTCTGAATGGATATGCACTGCTTCCATTTACATCTTTGTAAGGACTGTTTGGTTTTGATTTTGTTTTAACTTTAAAAAGTAAACAAAAGGTCTGTTTTGAAAAACCAGATCTCATTGTTTTGTAACATTGCCTCTTTTGCATAAAGCATTTTTAGATAAAATATTCAGCACTTGAAATTATCTATTAAATTTTGTCACAAACCTGTTTTATGCCTTTTCACAAATCCTTCCTGGTACATTTTATAGAATCATAGAATGGTAATGTTGGAAGGGACCTCAAGGATCATCCAGTTCCAACCCCCTGACATAGACAGGGACACCTCCCACTAGCACAGGTCACTCAAGGCCCTCTTCCAACCTGGCCTTGAACACCTCCAGGGAGGGAGCAGCCACAACCTCCCTGGGCAACCTGTGCCAGAGTCTCACTACCCTCACTGTAAAGAACTTTCTCCTAACATCCAGTCTAAATCTTCCCTCTGCCAGTTTAAACCCATTGCCCCTTGACTTGTCATTGCAAGACCTTGTAAGTAGTCCCTCCCCAGCCTTCCTGTAGGCCCCCTTCAGATACTGGAAGGCTGCTATAAGGTCTCCTTGAAGCCTTTATGCTTTGTCACAAATCCTTCCTGGTGCACTCTATGTCATAGCTATTTGTTCACTGACACGGTCTTCTACTTGACTCAAAAGACACAATCTAACAATGAAAACTGCATCTACTTCATAGTAAGAGTCACTTAAATCTACTCATGAAAATTACATACAGCTCCAGTGTGTAAATTAGTGTTGAAATGGTGTATTTTAATTTTATTCAATTGATACTTCTTAACATTAAGCCTTTAGTCAAGAGGCAGATGCCCTGTAATTTGGGGGAGTGATGGGCAGATTCCACTCTAAGAAGTCCAAAAAACCATATGTGTACTGTAATAGCATATCACATAGGTGGATAGCTATGAATGTCTGGATAATCTTAATTTGTGTTTAGGTAAATGGATTTTGTGCTGAAATTTTGAAAATATGACAACTTATAGAATTTGATAGCTGAAGGCCCACCAATATTCCCATGTACAGCTGTAGTTATACAGATAAAATGGATCCATTCACACACATCTTGCTCATTTGGAAAAAGTTTTCTGGGCTGGACCGAAAATGCTCTGATAAATTATCCCTTGATATCTGTCATACTTGTCTCAGACTCACAGCCTTTTAGAAAACTAGAAAATGACATCATTGGCAGCTGCCTAAGTGCTATCCAGATTAAACTCACTAGATCTTATACCAAGAAAAACCACCACTGAAATGTTATTAGTCCTATTTTTGACAAACTTTGTAAACCCTTTTATGTGTTTCAGAACTTGTGAGAGAGAGTAGTAACAATGCAAGTGTTCATTTTTGACAGAGGCAATGAAGCAGAGCTCATCAGCTGTAGAAATGCAACCCTTGGAAGTGGTAATCAGGACAACAGTTTTTAAAAGTAGTGTAATGTGTTTTGGCAGCACATAAGTGAATAGCGAACGGAAACAATGCTGTTCTGTTTGATCACTTGCCAGATGATTCAGTGCTGTGGCTTAAAAGTCATACAGGTGTTCTTTTTCATGTTATATCGTATTATTAGTGGTCTGGAATTTTCACAACTTCATATGAAATGTTGTGTGTGATTTAGAGATTACTCTTTTGTTAAAGGAAAAGAAAATTTTTGGGTCAATAGGCTTATGGGATAAAAATTGGTTTATTTGGGGAGGAAGGCGGGGGGGAGGGGGAAGTATTTCTGGAGCTTGATTCAGAACCAAATGGCAACATCTTCATTATAAACTGCCTTTTTGGCTGAGCTGACTCATTTGGGAAATTGGTACATACTACCAAATCACTTTATATGGGATAAGCTGGTAAGAGCACACTCCCCATTTTAAAGAGCTAAGAAGATAAATGCTGAGCTGAATTAATTTTGCCATAAATGAAAACAGAGGTCATAACAGAATAAATTACACTATTCCCAGTGCTACTGATTGCATAGCACCTTTGTGGTGAAAACAGTATTCTGTATTAGTAATGCCTATCAAAGTTCTGCAGGTAAAATGAGAGGGGCTTGTAGGTGTATGACAAGTTTCTTTCATCTGTATTCAAAGTCTGTCTTTTACGCTCTCATGTAGCACAATAAGGGGGGGGTGGGGGGGTGGAAATCACCAAACTTGGAAAAAAGATAGTTGTTTACCTGTTTAACCCTTCCCTGGGAAATGTGAAGTACTCAATCCACTCAAGTCAACAGGATTTTTCTGTTGATATTCAATGAACCTAGGGGTCTCAGTCTTCATTCTAAACAGCATTTCCACGTTCAGACTCAAGAATGGTCCACCACATGTGCTTGACTACCATAATTTTATGTTAAGCAATATAATTATACATCACTATAGCTTATCTATGACAAACTCCCAGTGGTGGCTGTAGAAGGCAGATGAGTGGAAGAAATGTCTCCAGTTTAAAAGCTGATTTCAGAATCTGAAACAGAAAGCCTGACAAACTGTCCTTTTGTGGCCATTTACTTTGCCAGTGGTGTGTTTTGTGTAGATTGAGATTTTTAGATGCAAACATATAGGATTGGAAGGATTCCTTTCTTCTGCTTTTTAAAAACTTGTTATATCAGAAGATATTGAAAAAACAAATGTGTGAGACTGTCAGACAGGCTGTTCTGTGTTTCCCACTGGAAGACTAATAATAAACTTTGTTTAGCTTAGTTATAAAAAATAAGATCAAGGAGAAATTTGATCAGTGTGTTACTGTCCTCATTAAATGGCTCTTGGTGTGGAAGGTGGCAGCATATAGAAGAATGGTGAGTGGCAGTTGAAACTAAACATTTGACTGAGAAAGAAGCAAGACATTTTTTAACACAATGGCCAAATAAGCACTGAAATCTCCATCATTCTGTGTCTTCAGATGTCTGAAATGTGAGGCCATGACAGTGCATTCACTTGGCGATGCAGGTTATTAAGCACAGGTTGCAGAAAAAGGCATAAAATTTTACAACTATTTTATTTTAAGTAAATTGGATGATTTCATGTTCTTCAGGCTTAAAATATAGTCCATGTTTCTGTGTTCATATTAAGTTTTAGCGACTGAAACCAGCTTGCACCTGGCCTGTACTTCTCTGCAGAACACCAGACAGACATACTGCCAAAAAGGCAGGGATATTCACTGAGGTGCCTTTCATGTTAGTCTCATAGTCTGCTGGTGGTGACAACTGAATCTGCCTGAAGTGGTGGGACTCGCTCATATATCTTCTTCAGTGAGTGCCTTTGGTCTTCCTTCTCTTTTCCTTGCTTCACTGTGACAGAGGGTGTGGAGAGTATGGCCCCCAGTGATGTACTGGTTCAGCTACTCCTGCAAATACTCCCAAAGTAATGAGTGATAGAGATGTGCAAGTCACTGCTTCAGCTCACATCATTCATTTTCACTGAGCATGTTTGAAAGCACCTGTATAGGGACCTGGCTTCAGCAGTGAGGTGCTTAGGCATGGATTCATGGATACATCATCTTTGGCTGACACAGCTTCAGATGAAAAGATTTGTGAAAAGGCATCTAGTGCAAGGTGGTTGAAAACCACTGTCTTAAGTTAAACTGGATTACTGCCCTTTCTCAAGCAAATAACAGAACAAGGGGACACAATCTCAGGTTGTTCCAGGGGAGGTCTAGGCTGGGTATTAGGAGGAAGTTCTTCACAGAGAGAGTGATTGGCATTGGAATGGGCTACCCAGGGAGATGGTGAAGTCACTGTTCCTGGAGATGTTCAAGACTGGATGAGGCACTTAGTAAGTAACATGGTCTAGTAGATTAGATAGGGCTGAGTGATAGGTTGGACTGAATGATCTTGGAGGTCTCTTCCAACATGGTTGGTTCTATGATCCTATGAAATGGTTGAAACTTTTACTCTAACCTCCTGTATCTTGCAGTGGCCTGTAGTAAGCTTTTTGTGTGCTCTCAGTTATGTAACCTACAGTATAGTACTTTATGCCATAATCCAAATTAATGATGCACCTCTGTGAGTCTACAGTAACAATAGCACATCATATTTATAATGTTCCAAAATCAGCTTAGTGGAGAACATACATGTTTCATGCTTCTGAAGACAGCAGTTGCCAAGGGACAGAAAAAAATATCTGTGCATCATCATAGCCAAGGTGATTCTGTTGTTTTCTTGTGAACTTTCCCAGCATGCTTGACAGAATGAAACTGCTTAATGAATCATCTATCTGAATATTAATCTAAATGCGCATGAACGTAAATAGATACAAATATGTATATATGGATGCCAATTTTCCTGGGCTACAGCTGCTGCCTCCTAGATGGATAAATGATTTAATTTCTCTCCCTGGCATTCTTTTGAAAGCTTGCATTTTATTATCTTGGAAAGGAGTATATCATATGATATAAGAAATTGTCTTTATTTTTTTGTTTAAGCTTATCATGGAATCATAGAATGGTCTGGGTTGGAAGTGACCTCTGAAGGTCTGAATTTAAGGAAGTTCTAAGGAGTTCTAAGGAGCCCCCAGCACAGGAAGGACATGGAAGTGGTGGAGCAGGCCCAGAGGAGGACCGCTAAGACAATCAGAGAGCTGGAGCAGCTCTCTTATGAGGGCAGGCTGAGAGAGTTGGGGCTCTTCAGCCTGGAGAAGAGAAGGCTTCCAGGACACCTTACAGTAGCCTTCCAGTATCTGAAGGGGGCCTACAGGAAGGCTGGGGAGGGACTATTGACAAGGTCTTGTAATGACAGGACAAGGGGCAATGGGTTTGAAGTGGCAGAGGGGAGATTGAAAGTGGATGTTAGGAGGAAGTTGTTTGCAGTGAGGGTGGTGAGACACTGGCACAGGTTGCCCAAGGAAGTTGTGGCTGCTCCCTCCCTGGAGGTGTTCAAGGTCAGGTTGGAGGAGGCCTTGAGTAACCTGTACTAGTGGGAGATGTCCCTGCCTATGGCAGGGGGTTGGAACTAGATGATCTTTGAGGTCCCTTCCAACCTTACCATTCTAAGGTTCTCATTTTCAATGAGAAACTATAAAATAAAATAAAAAAAAAATTTAAACTATAAAATAAATATAAATAAATATGTTAATATATAAACATTTAATCTATATATAATATAGATTTGTTATATCCATATAAAAATAAATATAAAATAAAATTTGTAATGGGAAAAAAATGTTTCAAAATAGATTTATTAAGTAAAAGCTTTTAAGAAATAAGAGCCTATAATTCTAGAAATCAGCACCTAGGACACGACTTGAATATCAGCTTTCTTGGATCTAAGTAGCACAAACATTGGCAAAATCTGCTGCTAGCCAAATTTATGTTATTGCTTGATTGAGACAGGGACAGACAGACAGTGAAAACTACATTCATTTACCAGGAGGTGAACCCAATTGATATCACAGATTTCTTTAACAAAACATTAGCTATTGACCTTCCAGAATGCATTGCCCCTGGTGATAACACTCCAGTACACTTCAATATAAACTGTGAGTTTTCTCTAGACAACTCAGTTGTACTCTTCTAAAAAAATTTGCTATAAAGTGCATTGCCCTTCATGCAGATGCAGCTGCCCTAAGGCACAGGAGGAGGGGTGAACCTTCTGAACATGGCATCATTAGTGCCCTAATGTTATTAGTGGCACTAATGTTTGACAGCTCAGGCAGGCTGGAGCCACTGCCTTGCACAGAAGCGAGTCAGACTCTTGCACCCCTGAGAAAGAAAGACAGATTTGAAAGTCATTTGGAGGGGGAAGCAAATACCAGCATGAACACAAGGTGCAATTAATCGCCTGGCTGACAGTACTTTGAGACACCATGCCTGCCACATTTGGAATTTTACATCCTCACATTTTTTCTCTGTACTATACTATTTATTAGAAGAAAGAATAGTGCTTCTGCTAAGTATTTTGGAAGAGTAAAAGAGATTTGGAGGTGTTGGGAGAGGTGTAGTCCACAGAACAAGGAAGAGAGTCCAGTCCACAGAACAGGGAAGAGAGTCCCTGATTTCCGCTGGAAGCTGTGAAATATGAGGACCAAAACAGTTCACGGATTAAACCAAGCTAAGAGGTTCTATCAACTCTCTCGAGAGACAAGAGGCCTTGCAGAGGGATCTAGATAAATTTGAGCATTGGAATGTGATAAATGGGATGAAATGCAACAAATCCAAATGTTGGATTCTTCCCTTATGACCAAATAATGCCAGGCACAAGTATAAATTGGGAGAGGAGTGCCTGGAGAGCAGCCCTGCAGAAAAGGATCTGGGGTATGGGTTGATAAGCTGGTCAGTATGAGCCAGCCATGTGCCCTGGCAGCCAAGAGGGTAAGCTGTATCCTGGCATGCATCAAACACAGCATAACCAGCCCATCAAAAGATTATCTCTATACACCGTGTTCTTGCCTGTTTTATCTAGGCTGGCTAAATATCCCTGTTCTGTATCATTAATGTTTCACTCTTAGTTCCTAGGCTAGAACAGCCAGAGTTATTGTAGCACCCTGAAACAACAGAGTCATTATAGTGAGATCTGTACCACAGCTCTTAAGAATGGAGGCTATTCTTCAGCAGGCATTAGGAAACCATGCAAATACACAGAGTTTAGGGAGACAAAAAGCAGTGTACAAACAACATGATTATGACTGAATGGTAACAAAGGAGCAAAAATCATAAATTCCAGGACTTGACATTATTCAGCACTCTCTGATTCCTTACATTGTGTCTGCATTATGTTGTTTTTTTTTTCTATCAGCTGTAAAATTTTAAGACATAATTTCAGATTTTTATTGCTGTTAAATGCTAAAATGATGAAACTGCTTTCTTCTTTTTCTTTTTTTTTCTTTTTTTTTTTATCAGAGATATAATCTAAAATCCATAAATATGAAATATTTTGCCTGCTTAAGTATTTCTTGAGTTATCAAATTACAGTCTATGCAATACAATACAGAGAACTCACAGAATCATAGAATGGTAAGGAGTTGGAAGGGATACCCAGAGATTGAGTCCAATCCCAGTGCCAAAGAAGGATCACCTAGGGCAGGCCACACAGGAACACATCCAGACAGGTCTTGAAAGCTTCTAGAGAAGGAGACTCCACAACCTCTCTGGCCAGTCCATTACGGTGCTATGTCACCTTTATGCTAAAGTTTTTCTTCATATGGAGATGGAACTTCCTGTCCCACCTAGTCTCTGTAATTGCCACCAGATCATAATCCCTTGACCACACCATGGATTTCTAACTCCTCCTGTTTATTCCCCATGCTGCCTGCATTGCTGCATTGCTGAGCTGAGCTGAGCACATCGATTCTGCCCTGGGGCAGGTAGGAGCCCTTCTGCTCTTCAGTAATCCTGGAACACTGCCCCACTGGTGCAAACCCAGCAACAACCCGATCCCCCCTTCAGTTGTACTGTAAAACTCTGTGAATGAGTCCTGCTAGTTCTAGTCCTAGAATCCTTTTCCCTTGTGAGACAATCCTTCCCCATGTACTACCATTGGTCCTGGTGTCCTATAAAACCAGACACTGTCAAAGGACCCAAAGCTCTGCCTGTAGCACCAGTCTCACAGCCCAATATTAATGGACTAGATTCTTCTAGTCTCTTCCATGTCATGGCTGTGTACTGGAAGTAGGGAAGAGAAAATAACTTGTGCCCCAGACTCTTTCACCAGCCATCCCAAGGGCTTGAAATCTCTCTTTGTTCCACTCAGACTGTGGGATGCAGCTTTTTCCCCACCTGTCTGGAAGATGTGCAATGGATAATAGTCTGGAAACCTCATCATGTTGGGGAGTTCTCTAGTGATATCCCTGATTCAGGGTCCTGGAAGACTGCAGACGTTCCTATGATGAGGGTCAAGCCTGTATACTCAGTCATCTCCTTATGTGCTCTTCTGTGCCTGCCAGGAGTGAGTGTCCAGCAACCAGAACTCTTCCTTACAGGAGAAGTTGCTATATGCACTCCACTGCTGCCATGGCCACTATCACTCACCCACTTTGTTTAAGTTTCTGTCTTCCACCTGATAGGGGTAGGACACAGAGGCCTCTCAATGCTTGCAGCTCTGTATCTGTTGTGTAATGGTAACTGGGAAGGTGATGCTATCAAAGCACTGTGAAAGGTCTGTATAAGGAGATTCTACTTACTTAAGAATGCCTAAGCAGCATACCTAAACCGCCACATTAGGTAAAAATAGGATGAAGCTGTTGTCATCCTTTCTGGTTACAGTGTGGTTTTTTCTGCTTTCTACTGACCTCCCTCTAGTGGAGACCTCTAAGTCTGCATGCAATGAAAAGAGTTTCCACAATCTTTACGCAACATAGGTCTAACACGAATCATATGCTACAAACATCTGTTTTCAGTAATCAAGACAAATTCTGTCAGTTCCTTTAGGGAAAAGCAGTGAATATAGTATACACAGAGACTGGAATTACAAAGCCTTGAAACTCAAGGGCCCATTAGAGAATGGTTAGGAATGTTATTTGTTTGCTTGCTAAACCAATTCCTTATGGATTCTAGCTTTATTTTTTTAAAAGAAATTGGATTAATATATAGGCTAGATTCTTGCTAAATATTACAGAAGAGAGACACAAAAAATAGAGAAACAGGTGTCTACAGAGACTTCCTTATCCCTCATCCTTATGGGGTGAGCAGGCTCTCAAGGGGATAGGAAGCAAAGTATGGCCTCACCTCCTCTAATCTCCACACCAGCCTGCAGTCTGTGTTTGGTATGCAGAAGGAGTACATTGCACCTCATAAATCAATGTCATGCAAAATATGCTTTTCCCCTCACACCCATGTTTTGTGCCTTCAGACAAGTGGAGTTCTCTAATGCTGAATGTCTTCCAGTTCCTGATGCAGAGTGCTGCTACTCAGCTGCCCCAGGCTTTCCCTGGGTGGCAGTGAATGGCATGACAAGCTGCTCTAGCAGTATACACTAGCGATTCACATGTGAAAATAACAAACTTACTTGTGCACGTATTGCAGCCTTATACCTAGCAAATCTGTATTATGGATGACTGTGGATAAATGCATAAAAGCCATTCATTCACTGATGGATACCCTCAAATCCAAATTGCCAATCATTTTAAAGAAGACGAAGTAGCTGTGAGATAACAGAAGGTTGTTCTTCTGGTATCTATAGCATTAATCATATGTTTCACTGTGAATATATCATTAAAACATAACTTTGATTAATGATAGTGTCAGTGCATTTAATCAAGTCCAAGCAACGCAGCACTGGTTGGTTGTGATTATTTCTCCCTTTGACCTTATCTAGCTGAGGAGGAATGTGAGTAAAATTAGGGGTGTTCCACTGATGCAAACCTGGCACGAAAGGAGACTGCAGGGCCCATCTTTGTCCAGGTGACTTTTCAAAACTCAAGATAAGAAAGAGGAGCAATTCTTAATATTTGAACCCACATCAAGCATTACAGTGATTAGTTATAGGCAACAAAATCATATCAATGGATCCCGACTAAAAGCAGTGTCTTCTTGTCCTAAACCTTGCACTTGTGTATATTGAGGGACTATTCAAAAGAGTTTCTGGCTGTTGCCGACAAAGGTTAGCAAATGCTTACAGGTGCAAAAATAGTTACTGATTGATGTGGACATAGACTTCTGATAGGCAACCCTCTGGTATGCAGTCCTGTGTTAGATCTGTAAGGTTGGGCTACAGCCCAAGCTCTCGCTTTGGCAGGGGTTTGAGCTCTCTCTCTCTCAGTTGCCTTTTATGTCAAGTCATGGAGCCTCCCATTTCTTGGAGGGTGTGTTTCTGCTAGCCGTGTGTAGCCTCTTGTGAACTGACACTAGCAATATAACAGAAACAAATGTCATGGTTTTGCAAGTGAAAAAGACTAAACTCAAAGTAGTAAATCTCACAAAGGGATAGCAGAAAAGGAAGAAGAAAGATAAGAAAGAAATGGTGGGAGGAGGGAGAGGAAATGGAGGACAGATCAGCTGCAGCACTCATTGCTGCATAGAAAGGAAACAAAGATGAAAATCATGCACAGATCTATTTGAAAGGAGAGAGGTCTTTACTTTTAAAGAGCTTATAAATCATTGCAGTAGCCCCAAAACCACCCTTCCTTCCACTGCGCTCTACTTGATCTTGCTACCGTATTGGCTTTTGTGTGCTTTTAGTAGTTGACTTGGTAATTGCAACGGGAAATGTTCTAGAGAGTTGTGGGCATGGTGTAACATCAGTGAACAGGAAGGAATTGTAAGGATTTTACCTGCCTGTGGCAAAGATAACTAAAATGCCTCCTAAGGCACTTTGCCAGTGTCCTTCAAAAGCACTACTTCAACCTTTAAACTGGGCAGCTTGTGCTGTTCACTGTGCCAAATAAAAATTCTCTCAGATTTTTTTTTTTTCCAGACAGGTTTTGAATCATGGTGAACACACCAAAAAAAAAAAAAAAAAAAAGAAAAAAAAATGTCTCT
>VWYK01030389.1:8666-30989 GCA_013399775.1 Semnornis frantzii | reverse complement strand
TTTTTTTTTGTTTTTGTTTTTTTTTTTTTTGGGTTTTTTTTTTTTTTTTTTTTTTTTTGTTTTGTTTTTTTTTTCTTGGACTATGTCCTGATTTTACTGGGACAGAATCCTAGGCCAGCCATGGGCTGCAGGCCATTAGCAGCTTTGAGTCAGCCAGGACAGCTGATCTGAGTTGGCTGCAGGTGTGTCTCGTATCAGAAGCATCACAGTGGATATAAAGGGGGAAGTTTGCTATAGCAAGGAGGCTATAGTTTGGGGGGAATTTTGTGTTGGGTGTGTTTTTGACCTTCTTCTTCTGGTTGCTGCCTTTGTGTTTGGTGCCTGCTGTACCATTGCTGGGCAAGTATAAATTTATGTGTTTTATGCTGATGGTGGGGTCAGCGAGGTCATCTCATTAAATCTGTTTTCATTTCAGCCCTCAAAACTTCTCTCTTTTTCATTATTCCTCTTTTATGCTGGGAAAGGATCTTGGGCTGATAGACTAAAGAGCAACTGCTGGAGTTTAGCTCTGCATATGAGCTAAATGTAGATAAGATAATACAGAAAGTGTATGAAAATGATGTTGTGTCTGGATGACTCAGATACACAATGCTTATAGCAGTGCAATGCCAGCACATTTCAAAGAAGCCTAAGCATTTTCCTTTCCTAACATGCAATTTTGTGATTCTCATTGAATTTGGCACCATTAAGAGCTAAGTTTGTATTGCTGCAATCTTGAAATGCAGTAGGATTATGTGTAAAGATAGAGCATCTAGAATTCATCTTCCATAGAGCTATCTGCAACCCAACATCAAATGCACTAATTGCAATATCTGCTGTTGGCATGGTTGAATCTTTTCTGTGGGAGCGAAACTAGATGGATTTTCACTATCTTTGGTAGCTGGTTTATCCCTGATGACTTATATCCATTCCTATTGATTTTTCCATCCAGTTGTTGAAGTGCCTCTACAAATAGTTTCTGGCTTAAAACTCTAGACTTGGAGATGGACTAGTGTTTGAATGTTAATTTGCAGCTCAGAACAGAGGAGGAAGTCAGAAAATACTCTGGTGATATTCTGGTTTCTCACATTTGATAGTTTCCTTTGCTTATGAGTCTTTGTAAACCGTGCTTGAAATGCTTGGGCAAGGATGGTAGGACGGTGGTCAGCAATCTAAAAATAGCAGTGAGAACATGCGCAGATCTGGCTGTGACACTGGTGATTCATGATTTATCTGATTCTTCCACTTGACAAAATATTTTTTTGCATCTCTGCATGGCATCATCTTACATTTTCTCTCCAAGATGTGCTGCATTAACCAAATCAGTAGAGCATGAAGTTGCTCCATTTTCAACAGAATAGGAATCCAGGGTTTTTCCATATTTCATATTTGTAGGGACTTGGAGTGAGCTCTCTGGTTTATATTCTAAATCTATCATGTTTTGTCCTCCTTTTTACAATACTCTTCTGCTCAACTAAAAGACCTGTAGTATTAAAAATCAAAATTATTTATGCTCTAGTCAATATGTTTCCTCAGAAATGCTGTGCAAATGTAGCAGCAGATCATAGCTTCTCACATAGACACAGACCAAGAATATATTGTCCTTCAGTGATCAGTGTAAGAGAAACTCACTGAAGTGACATTTCAGTGTAAATCTATATTTTATTGAAGCATTTGAAGTGCTCAGCTAAATCACTTTCTTCTTGCCTTTCCCTTGTGCCTTCACCATCTTATTCATGTAGGATTCCTTTCTTCCTTGTAGGAAGACTCTCTTTGCCATACAAACTGAAGCATTGTCAATGCAGTTACCACTTCCCTGATCCTGACTGAGACACCAAGGCATTGAAAGCAGTGGGAAATGACTATAGAGAATTCATTTTCATCTACTTAATTGAACACAGTCAAACAAGGGTTACTACCATGAAACTCCCCTGGAGTGTTTCCAGCAGATATTTAAGGTTTCGTGTAGTGGTTAAACCAGTGAAAACCACCATTGCTGCAGGGGCAGCAGAGTTGAGCTGTCTCTCACTTCTCAGGGTGCTGCCCTACATCACCAGCAGAAGAGTTTCTGAAAGGAAGATGTGTGCTTGTCGAGATCACTGTGCTGCTGATCTTTCTGTAGGATATCAAGGATGCTCCAGGGTAGTCCTCCCCAGACAGTACTGGATATGTGTTGAAGGAAAGCCCCTGAGTATCATCCAGCAACACTGCCTACCATGATTTTGTGCAGGAGCTGAAGTGTTTAAGGATATTGGTGGCTGAATCATGGCAGCTCCATAGTCAAAGAGCTGTCCTGATTATTGTGTATAAAGTGGAGTGGTTGGCTTCTGATAATCTTAAAACTGTAGGTAGAGATTTGTAATCGAAACTTAACTCTGTTTGTGTCAAAGATAGCTCTGCTGACTATAGAAGGACAGCAACTCTTTTCTTTCACCTCACTAAACTGACAAGAGAATGAAGGGATCAGAGCTCTAGGAGTTGGAAGATTTGCTGTAGGCTCTGTAACTTCTCCCTGAGCTTGTTCATTAATGGAGTTTTGGAGCTGGGAAGCTGGTAAATGGAGGGCTGCTATGGCTACTGTTCCTCTGGAGTTCCCTTTTGCACTCCGCCCTTGCTGATGGTGATAGTTTTAGGAAGGCTGTGCTGTCCTCTGCTGTAATCACTAGTTTGTTCGCTGAAGTTCTTGCATAGTTTTGTTAGAGGCTACTGAAATGCATGTGTATGTAGCCCTGGAGCCATAGTTCCTGTCCCTGCATTTACATGAGTGTCTGTGTTTGATAGCTAGGACTGAGGACTGGCACATGGAACAGTAATACATCAATTCGGGGTAAATAAACATACTTACACTCTCGGGCTGTGTGGAGAAGTAACCTTTATATTTCACAAGCAGTGTCCACTGCATATCTCTGCCTGACAAAAGCTGAAAACTGTAAATCTCTGGGCTCTTACAAGTGACACCCTGTACTGCCACTAACATGGACTGAGAACTCAGGGCTCTCAGCATCCCTCAGGCATTGCTCTTCAGTTAAAGCATTTCACTTAACAATATAGCAGGCTTGTGGCCTTGGATTCCAGAGATGTGCTCTTATAGCTCTGGGGTCTGCCTTGAGGAAAACTTTTCTCACTAAAATTCAGCAAAGCGGCTCAGAAATGGATTTGTTGCTGAAGCAGGAAGTACATCTGTAAGCACTTCTACTAAAAATTATGGATGTTGGCCAAGTATTTTCATGATGGGAAAGAGCTCATGTTTCTAGGGTTCTCAGAGATAACCCAAAGGTGTAGGGGTTTGTATGTTTTATGTGAAAAATGAATTCCCTTCAGCATATCCTTGAAGTACTGAAAAAATCCAGTGTGTGCATTTTGATCAATGCATGGATCAGTTGGTACCTTCCATTGAAAGAAAATGAGATCAGACTCTGCTTTAAGAGTGCAGGTAACACATTTGAGTGGGGAAAAGTGCAGCATACCTGTTTCTTTCAGCTCAGCCACATGTGTGTAGCTTGGTCTTCAAAGCCCACATACTGGTCACGGCAGCTAAAGTTTCCTCATCCTGTCCGCAGTCTAATTTGGGTGGCAGGAGAGAAGGGGAGGCAAAGGAGGAGAAATATTTTTCATTTCTAAACTAGTAATTCTGGTATAAAACTTTTTGAGACTGTAAGGCAGGTTCCTATGGAAATCAGAAGGAGCTGCAGGGTTCAGAAGCTCTTGTGGATAATTTCCATGTTAAACCTGTCTTGAGAGCCTCCTTTGTGCTATGGAATAGCTGTGTGCTGATGTATTTTGCTTTCAGTGTGTCGTTGTTACATGGTTCCTACTCACTTGGGCCCTTGCAATGGTTTGGGAGTTCCCTGCCCNCCCCTACACCTTACCCCAGGGTCTGCCTTATGTGCAAGGTGAGTTTGGAGGATTGGCCAGGGGGGTTAGAAGCAGAGTATTAGTTAGGTTACACAGCAAAGAGGAGAAGACACACCACCTCCCAGAGAAAGAGGCTGTCTTATCTATATTTGTGTCCTTGTTTTTATTCATCTCAGCCAGCCTATGAGTGAAGCAGACATCACCAGTGTTTTTCTTTTCACAGCCTATAATCTGGTTTTTGGTTTGGTTTTTTTTTTTATTCAAGTATTCCAATTAGCTTCAAACCAGCACAGGCCTGGAGGCCTATGCCAGCAAGATTCCCAGGTGCCAGAAGGAGAGATAGGAATGGAAAGTTGTACAAGTTGATTTTTTTTTTTAAATGAAGTTCAGATTATTTAATTAAAAAATCCTAAGTGAAGCCCTGCTACATATCAAATTCACACAGCTGTACCTGATTACAGCTGGAAATTACCTGGGTCAGAGAAATCTCCCCTGATAAGGAAATCCTGACCTCACATCGGAAGCCTTCAAGCCATTCTGACCTGAACCACCAGCAGGGCTGCAGGCTGAGAGCACTACTTGTTCTGTTGTTGCAGGCATCCAGCAGAGTAAAGTCAGTCCTGCAGCAGCTTGGCATTACCACTGATGTTGATAGTGTTCAGTGGCAAAGAACACAAAGATGGAACAAATCTGTTTTTTCATCACCTCGATTTTTGTGTGTTGTGGTTAGGGCTTTGTATATGAAAGTTCCTTTTTTTCCATGACCTTTTGGGTTTATTTTGTGCCAACTAAATGTTTTCCCTTACCATGGGATCAAATGTACTATAGAGACACCTTAAATTGTAGTGGTTTGGGTGACTTTATTACAAATATGATGTGCAGTTTGCTTTGTTCTTTCGTCTGATGAAAGTTTATAGTAAATGCTTGTGAGAAGTAGACAGTGTTTATTAATCAGTGTCCCCTGTTGCTGTCCTACCAGCAAAAAGTGAAGCATAAAAAATCAGTATAAGGAAATAGTTTTAAATTTCTTTTAAAGCATATGGAGCATAGCTATGCTAATCATAATAGATCATAGAATAGATGGATGAAGTAAGCTGAGTTTATCTGCTGGGAGGCACAAGTCAATTAATCAAGAAAACACATTTACCATATTTCTGTTTCTGCTTTCTAGCAGTGAAAACCCCATAAGGAAAAACCCCACCATATCTAATAAAGAAATGCTTCTTTTTATAGACATTTTATTTCCCCTTTCACAAATCTCTGTAATCCTCTTCAGTGGTGTGTGTAGGTGTTTACAAATACTCCAAAGGAACACCTCCTAGAAGAGCTTCTGGCAGCTGGGAATTGGCTCCAGTGCACATAGCAATGTTATCAGTGCTGGAGGTTTAACTGCAGGACTTAATGCTTTCAGAGAGCAATATGCAAATTACTTGTCAGGGTCAACTTTGCGTTCTGCATTACTTGTTAGGAAAACTGGTACTGGAGTGGGAATGTGGTCTCTGTACTAACATCCCTTTCCTGGCCTCCTCAAGGATTGAAACAAATACTTGTGCTTTCCTCCCCAGACTTCAATGGGTAATAGACTGCAGCAAAACCTCAGGTTTTCTACTTGTGCTGCTTATATTCCTGAGTCTAGTGAAGATGATGACTCTGAAAATGAAAATTTTATGAGGTAGTTGATTATTATTACTGTCTCAAATCTCTGATTTTTGAACTCTACAAGTGTTTCTTAGTCAGTGACCACTTTACTCGAGCTCCCTCCTTCCAGTTCAGACACTGAGTACTTCCCAACAACCCTTCATCGTGTATCCATCTCCTGCGGCTGTGAGGACCTTTATGTGATGCCTATGGGATCACAGCAGTGCAGGTGTGTGCCTACAGCCCCATCTCCTGGAGTTGTGCAGTGAGATAAAGCTGTCAAGGTCTGCCTAGGAAACGTTAGTGGATACACATAATCCTTGTGAGTACAAAGAATCTCTTTGCTGGCACAACTCAAATGTGGCTCGTGAATACAATGACCTTCTGAGGATGTGGAAATGTGGCTTCAGGTGGCACCAGTCATTCCCTTCATTGTAACTGGGGGTCTCTACTATGTTAGGGGATTTGCAGGCACAGGTATGCGTAATGCCCATAATGTGGGAGAGGAACTCTGTACGGATTCCATACAAGGTCCAGAACTACAGAATTTGTGCTGTGGAAGCATGCCAAGTACAACAGGGAGATGTTCTGAGAGAGCCTGCTTGCAGACTGCTGAGGCAGAATGGGTGGACTGAGGGCTGGCAATGAAAGAAATGGCTGAAATAATATGAAACCCTAAAGTACAGTAAGGGGATGTGTTTTATAGTGTAAACATTTTGTGATGGCTGTTTTTTTGGAGTAGGATGAACTCCCGACTGAATTGCAATTGGCAGTTTGTTATAGCAGCTCTCCTGAATTCCTTATAAAGTGAGAGGGGTTGTTTTGGATGGGGTAAACAGTCCCCAAAAGGGAAGAGAGGCACCAACGTGCTCCTAGCTCTGAATTGCCTGTTGTCCTTCTTTAACTGCAATTTTATTCTGATAGCATTCCATCTTTCTGGCTTCCATCATCTTTCTCTTCCAGATCATTTTAACAAAGCATATGCACTCGAATATTATGGAAACAGTTTGTATAGAGAAACAAAATTGTCTGGTGGTTCTTTACTCCTCATTATATCTCGTACTTCAATGAAACTTTTAAGTGAGGAGAATTATTTTGGCAACCATTTAAATGTCTTGTTGAACAGCTGTGGAAGGAAGTGCCTTGGGTTTTGCTCTTGTTTAAAATGTCTTTGCATAAATTAACAGAACAGAAACATTCATAGTGTATTGACAAGTTTTGACTGTGAACTGGTGTTAGAAAATTTGAGTAATTGAAAAAAATTATAATGATTTGCCTTTTTCTCCCAGCTTGGAATTCAAGCACTTCATTTCCCACTCAGCACTATGTGATCTTAATTTAGAAGAAATGTGGAAATGAGTAGGCATAAGACCTACTGGCAATTCCCTGGGATGCCTCTTTATATTTATTTCCTTTTCTATAGTTTCCATTAATTGTGGCTACATCTGGTTTTGTTGTGCTCTGGGACAGAGGAACATACTTGATCGTGGAAGCTCACTATTTTACAACACCAACAGCAGCGAAATGTTGACAATCAGGAAATCAGAGCCAAGGCCCAAACATGAAATTATAATAATCCCTGAGTTTCGTGATTTGTCTGCTGCTCTGTGCCCTCCCACCAGCCTGGCCTTTGGACATGATTGCAATTTTGCCAGTTGTTTCAAATTCAGACTCCATCTGCTTCAGCAAACTCCCTCCCAGCCAGTTTACTGCTGGGGTGTTCTGGGGGGCTTTGCACTCCAGTGCTTGGCACTGCACGACTAGAATTTGTCTGACCTGAAAAGCTACCTCAAAGCTGTGCAGGCAAATACGTGAAGCAGAAGCTGGAGCTGAGACCAATGAATCTAGTGCATCGACTCCAAACATCAGTTAGCTGGGAATAAATTTTAATCCCTTCTTGAACTAGGCAGGATTGCATTTGGTATCAAGAGGTGACAGGCTGTATCATTCATTTTCCATGCTTGGCCTTCTAGGGACAGGCTTATTATATTAAGTGCCAATCTTTTTGGGTTTTGCATGGGTTTGGGCACCTTGTTTCTGGGAACACCAGCAAAGCTGCCTAGAACAGAAGGTCCTCAATGTTATTTCTTTGGGTTTTGCCAGGAGCACTGGTCTGCACCCCAGTTTGTGTACTGGTCTTTCGTGGTTGGCCTTCCACTGCTGGAGTGCATGCTGCAGCTGAAGTGCAATCCCACTGAAGTATAGAGGCTGACACATTTTGTCCTTAAAGGACTGGATGGTGTTAGTCAAAGCAACAAGCATATAGCAGTAAAAGATAGATGGACACTAGTATTGAAGTCATATGTTAATTCAATATATAGGAAACAAATTATTCTAGAAGCATCTCATTTGACTCCTCCTCTATGTGTGACAGCCCTTACTGGCCTTTCAGTGCTGTCCAAATCATTTATAGGCTTCCTTTTTCCCTGCAGAACTTGGAAATAATAGTTGCTATGCAGCTGAATGTAATGTCTTGGGTTGAGAAGGGCAGAAAAGTATTAACTACAGTTGGCAGAACAGCTGGGACTTGAACAATTAGCCTCTAGACACATACATAAAGCTCTCTTCCTCAAAGCCATAAGACATTTTGAGGGGGATTAGTTCCTTATTCTCATTTTTGCTTTGCAAAAACTGTGTGAAAGTTGCAAGATTATATATAGCGACAAAAGAGCCTATAGCAGTGACCAGAATTATGCTACCTGTGATTAATAAAAACTGACAACCCTGCCTCTATGTGGCCTAGTTCAGTGTGACTGATCCAAAAGTTGCAAGCGCAGTTTTGTCTCCGTCCCACTGCTCTGGGTGGTGGAGTCATCCCTTGAGCAGGCTGCTTGCAGGGCTGGTGCATGTGTTACACACATGGCACAGCTGAGCTGCCTCTGCTCTGTAGCCATTATGGAGTTGAAACACTAAAATCCATCAGTTTGTGGCTTCGCTGCATAGCTATACAAATCTGAGGTGAATGGCATCACAGCCACTTTGGTCTGCTGGGGCAGCAGCCCCATCACAGTACCTGTGCAAGGCTGCTCACACCTCCCATCTCTCCAAAATGATACAGTAGTTGTTTCAAGACTTTGGGACTGGGGTAGTAAGGGTGTTTCCCACCCCTGCCACAAATTCATCAGACTAACTCAGTCAGGTGGAAGTTAGGGAATGAAGCTACATTTACAGTGGGGCACAATTTACAAGCATATTTGCATAATATACATAGTTGCACATATCTGTATATATAATTATATACAAGTTAAAAGTAATACAGAAATACAACATCTTTCCCAAACAGCAGAACCACTCAGGAGGGCTTTCAAACCAACTCCCCTCTTCCTACCCCTCCTTTCTTATTTCAGAATCTATTAATGTGCAAGGGGTAAGATGTGGAAAGCCAGATAAGGAGTTTGAAATAGAATAATTAGAGTTATAGAATCAGAATGGTTTAGGTTGGAAGGGACCTCAAAGATAATCTACTTCCAACCCCTTGTCATAGGCAGGGACACCTCCCACTTGTACAGGGTACTCAAGGCCTCAGCCAACCTAGCTTTGAAGACCTCCAGGGAGGGAGCAGCCACAACCTCCATGTGCAACCTGTGCCAATGTCTCGCCACCCTCACTGGAAAGAACTTCTTCCTAACATCCAGTTTAAATCTCCTCTCTTCCAGTTTAAATCCATTGCCCCTTGTCCTGTCATTGCAAGACCTTGTAAACCGTCCCTGAGCCCTCCTGTAGCCCCCTTCTTCAGATACCGGAAGGCCACTCCAAGGTCTCCTGGAAGCCTTCTCTTCTCCAGGCTGCAGAGCCCCAACTCTCTCAGCCTGTCCTCATAGCAGAGCTGCTGCAGCCCTCTGAGCATCTTTGTGGCCTCCCTTGGACTGGTTCCAACAGTTCCATGTCCTTCTTGTCTTGGGGGCTACAGAACTGCACACAGGACTCCAGGTGGGGTCTGAGGAAAGCAGAGTAAAGGGAGAGAATCCCCTCCCTTGCCCTGCTGGCCACACTGCTCTTGCTGCAGCCCAGGACATGGTTGCTGTCTGGGCTGCAAATTACACAGGTCCAGGCAGAGGAATTAATGAAGCGAGCAGCAGCCAGGCAGAGACTCACTGGCTTTGTTTATGTTTTCTCATTTTTATATCTCTCAGCAGAATAAATGAGTGATATAGACATCACTATTTTCACAGCTAATGATCTAATTTCTCTCATTAAAATATTCCAATTAGCCTCAAACCATCACAGACAGGTATTTTTGTCTTTTTGTCGGTCTGAAAAGTTAGCCCAATGCAGTTACAGTTTGAGGGCATGGGCTCAAGCTAAGTGAGCTGGAGAAGCTTCCCCATCTGCACAGCGAAGTCCCAAGAAGGTGGGCTAGGGTAGGAGCAAAATCCTCTGAACCTCTGCTTGGTTCTGCAGGGTTTCTGAGCTGTACAGCACTCTGCAGGTTTTATGAGATTATCTTCTGGAAGTGACAACTTCTCATGCGTTCCAGGCTTAATTTTTAATCTCCAAAACAGCCTAGGCTCTGTAGAGCAGAAATAAAAGCAGCCATTACACATGCAAACTGCTGTGTCTTGTTTTCCTGGTGTTTTCCAGCAAGTGCAGCATGGTATCCTGTCTCTTAGGTGGCTTCTGCTGAAATCAGGCACCTTGAGCAACTCAATGCCCCTTTCTCACAGCACCAAGGAAGTGATTCATTACTGCCTGGGAGAGAGGACACTGCAGTTGGTGTGTTATGACTTGACTTTCCTAGGCTGTTTTGTTTTTATTTCCAAATCAGAAAAAACCCTGTGAAGTGGGAGTGGTGTCAGTGTTGTGATTAGACATAGCCTGCAGCAAAATAAAGGCAGAAATGCTAAGCAAGACCTTATACTTGCTCTCTGAAGCTTTTTGTTCAGCAATAGATAAAAGGTCAATCTGGAGGGACATGCCAAGAATCCTAGTGAGGCACGCAGATATCTAATGCAATCAGAGAAGCAGGAGGCTTAAAAGGGAGTTAAGAGTAAGGATAAGAAAAAATATATTCTGAAAGGTATTATTAGAGATTTTGAATAGGAGGGCAGTCACCTGGGTGGTGCCTTTGGAACTGGGCAGCACACACTGCAGAAAGCTTCAGCTGTAAAATGATCTTTCCCACTGCTGTCAGATGCAGCAGCATGAACCCACTCCCCTCCCTTGTGTTTTCCAACCAATTCTGTAAAGTGAGATGATAGTTAGCAAACACTTAGCTGCAGGAACAAGCCTTGACAGATGCAAGTGATAGTACCAATTTCTGAATCACTTCCTGCAACCTCCTTTTGCTTCAAGGTGTCTCATTCTTGCTCAAATTGAAAGAACTGGAATGTGAGTTGTTATGGAGGTCACTGATTGGGAAGTGTAAATGTAAAAAAAAGCTCTTTAAACATTGACAAGAGCATGTAAAATGTGTATTTTCATATCCCTCCATCTGATTCAAGATGACATTGATTTTTCTTTTTTGGTAGGCAAGGTTTCAGAGTTTTTCTAACCTGTACATGACATATGAGGGTAAGGGCAGGTCTGATATTGAAGCTGTTGGCTTCTTATCTGGTAAGCAGATATGCAAGGTTCAAAATCCTCTGGGTCTGCAGAACTAAATAGATGAGAATTGGCAAATACAGCACCATTTTCATCTGACTGACAGAATGTGGTCAAAAGTTGGCCTTGATCATCAGCCTAAATCAAATTAGCAGCTGAAGAGTCTCATTGCTATTCTAATTACACCACAAAAAGCAGCACTATGGCTGTTGCTAGTTGCTGCTTTTTCTTGCTGTGTAAAGGTGGAGTGTGAAACGACAAAGCAGGGTGTTCTTGGGGGCAGTGAGGGTGAAACAACAAAGCAGGGCGTTGTTCTTGGGGGCAGTGAAGGTGAAACAACAAAGCAGGGTGTCATTCTGGGGGCCTGGTGGCCTGGCTGTCCACCTGTTAGTGGTGTTTACTACTTTTTCAAATGCAGAAATGAGCACTGCCTGCTTCACCAGCTGCTGTAAAGACTTTCTGTAAGCTAAGTGGATAAAGAACATGTAGAAATTTGGGCTTGGGGCTTCCAGAGGCTGCTTCTGACATTTGGAACTGGATCATGCAGCTGAGAAAGGGTGTTTATAAGCTGATCATAATAGGACTCCTATCAGCTCGAGTCAGGCTTGCATTGCCCATGTTGTAGCAATTGTCCTTTAATAACCTAATAACTGCTAAAAACCCAGTAAGGGTGTGGTGGTATTTCTGAAGAGCAGATAATGAGAAATCTAACTATTATCCTAACTTCATTAGTTTTTAAGATGAGATCCTAAAATCAAATTTGCTTTTAGGGTCTGCTGGAAAAACACAAGCTTGTGTCAGAGACTCATTGCCTGCTGCAGTAGGCACTCTCCACCCAGGGCACTGCAATGCATCTTTTTTCCCCTGGTCCCAAGCTAAAATATTTCAGGTGTTAGCAGTTCCTTACAGAAGAGCCAAAGCAGCTGAGGTTCTCCAGCCAGCTGCTGGGGCAGCTTTAGGTCCTCCCCCCTCCATTGGTATATCCCCCAACTCTCAGTAGCTGGGGCAGGGTACAGTGTGGCAGCTTCCCCCACCATGGCACTGCCACACGTTTGCCACGGGGGTATTACCATATGGGGCTCCTGTACCCGTGCCCTTGGCTTCATAGCTTGTTGGTTCTGCCTGCTCCTGCCAACACTGTGAGGGTAGCACTGCTCAAGCTTTAAGTAAGGACAGGGGAGAGAGGTGAGATGAAAAGATGGCAACTTGGAGTTGATTTGAGTTAAACTGTGAAATTATTTTCTTTGCATGCTGGATCACACGTCATAGGTGTGATTTCCAAGGGCTTCTTGTCTATATAGATGACTTCTCCATGTTTTAGGGTAGGTAATATTTTCACTGCCACTTATGAGACTCTAGGAGTGTGGCTGGGCACAGGATGGCACAGCTAAGACTAGGAGGCCAGGTCTGTCCTCATTCCTGGTGATGCTTCTGGTTGCACCTCGATGCTATGACAGCCTGAAAACTGCTCTAGATGGTGACTCACATAATATGTGGTTGGCCTAAGAAGGAATAAAACATGCAGGCCCTGAAAATGGGGAGCACAATGCCTGACTGTCAGTAGGCAACAGCTGTCAACTCCGTACTGCTTTTTCTGGTTCAGGTTGACAAACATGGTATTCTGTTAGTCACCAAAGTTAATAAAAGCTGCTAGTAGCAGGCTTTGAGACTGAATTCCTTTTTCTATGGAAGATATTAATCAGAGGCAGTGACAACGTTCACTTCTCCTAGACAGTTCTTTCGAAGTGCTTTTATGCTCAGTCACCATCACCAAGATGTTAAAGGGCAGTTCAGTCACAATGTTTATTGAATTCTTGCCCTTTCCACTTAAATTGCCAATGGGGAAAGCAACTAATTCTGGCTTCCTGGAATGTAGACAGTAAGATCTTGCTTTTGAGCATCCTTTATTTCCTCTCCAGAAAGTCTAACTATCATCTGTTACAAGGTTTACTCCACTTTCTGTCCTGCAGTAATTCCTGTATGATGCCGAAGTACATATTGTCATGACTAAATAAAACCACCTCTGTAAGAGGGCAAGGAGTATTAGGAATAGTTCCTGTGTGGGCCATGGAACTGTCTCCCATTCACAGTGGCAAGAAATGTAGGGTTTCTGCTCACTTTGAACCTTGCACCCAGAATGATGGAGAGCTGCATCCCTCCAGCATGCTGACTCATTTACCTCTGCCCAGATAGTACAAAAGTCAGCAGCATTAACCTCCTCTGTGAAGCATAAAAATATGTATATGCTTTTAATAGCTTACAGGCAATAATATTTCTCATTTTACAGCTGGTCATGTACCTAGAACAGAGTCATATTTGTAGCAGTTAATTTAAGGAGGGAGAACAATAGTGGGCTGTCAAGATTATCTGTATATTTAGCATCTTAGTGTACTTTAGATTTGTTCTCATCTGTTCATTATTTGGCAATGCAGATAAATGCTTTTCTTCCCCCTGTTGAGTAACAAGGCTGATGTGAAAAGGTCTTTGCTCTGAAAGTGACTGTAGAGAAAAATTGCTCAGAATTCAGGGAGGGCTAACCTGTTTCTGGCTAGATTTCACCTTCTGTGGTAGACTTATGTTTTAGACAGTTAATTTGGGGCCAAGCAGCCATTAAGCAGAAGAGACCTTCTCTGCTTTATATTAATTACTGAAATAGCTTTCTGCAGAGCGCTTTGTAGGAGGAGGTATGTGCCAAGCAGCAGGTTTCTATCCCAGACAACGTAGAATTTTAGAGAACATGGGGAAAAAAAAAAAAAAACCAAAAAAACCTACAAATACAGAATGTTTCTTAGATATCTAATTGCCACTCCCAGTTTGTGCTGTGATTGGTTCCCTCTGCCTGGTGCTGCTGTGAATTCACCACAGCAGTGATTTAAGAACTCTCCTCTCTACCTCAAGTTTTGTGTATGAAATTGAAATTCTGTCCAATCGGCAAGGCTTGAGGTTTGCCATACTCTCAGTTGCATGAGAGGAGCAAATACTGATAAGTATCCCAAATATAAGCACTGCAGAAACCACTGAAAGAGACAAGTTGGACTCTCAGATGCTTGGAATAATATTTTTGTTGCCAGATAGAACACCTGATAGGAGGAGAGCTGAATGAGTTCTGACACCCTACTTGTCAGGTGGTGTCCTTCAGATAAGACATTCTCAGAAGAGCATTTTTCCACAATAAACTTACCAACAAGGAGAAAAGATCGCAATAGAAAGGAAGAAGAAAGGAGTAGAGTAAATTACTATCCTTTCCGTTTGAAATATTCCACCAAATCCTTTGACCTGTTTTGGGAGTTGTGGTCTCTGCTGAGGAAGATGAGGCAATGAGGGAGTATTTGTTTGTTTGGGTTTTTTTATACCAGATAGCCACATTTGATATATTTTATTTTTTTTTTGCTCCATCAATATACAAGACCTGGGGAAAAAAACTAGCAGTTGTTATGCTAATACAACCTGATTAGTATGTGAAACCAAAGCTCAAAATCAAGAGCATCCTGTAGTTTTGACAGTTGGCCTAGCTCCCATAATGAAATCTTTTTCCTCCACTGTAGCCTGATGCTAAAAAATACTGTCAATAGCTTAGATTTCAGCTGAGGATTGTTTTCATTCTTATTTATGTGATAGCTGTTAAACAATGCTAGGAGATTTTACAAGGACCAAATCCTCCAAACGAGTAGCCCCACTGAGCTGGATTTCATCTCAGTAATACAAGGGGTAAATGCAGATTAGCTCCTTCAAAGGCAATGGAGTAAGTCCAGATTTATGGTGGTGGAATCAGGTCACTAACATTATTATGACTATTTGTATATAAAAAAAAGACAAGCAGGCATTCAGACATTTGCTTAAACTCTCCTGAGAGAACCTGGGGAAAAATGGTGTTCAGGTTATCAGATGTGATGGTGCAGGAGGAATGAAAACTCACTACAAAGGTTTTGAACCAACAGTCATTAATGAAGGGATTGCAACCGGGAGCTTGAGGAATGAAAGATGTCAGTACCCTGTGTATGTCTGTTGTTGGAATGCTAACAGGGTAACGGCACAGGGAAACAGGCTGAGTCCTGCCAGCAGATTCACCAGTTGTTCAGGAGAAGCAGTACACTTAATAGGTAGGAAACATTGACTTTAAAGCACTGCTTTTCACTTTGCCTTTTAGTTTGCAACCCAGCCTGGCATTTAGATCACAACGCACTAGCCTGAGAAACTACTGTCTGGGAAGATAGCCAAGAGCTAAGAAAATTAGTGAAGGGAGAAAAGACGTTCTGTAAATGTTGAGCTTCAAAGAAGGTGTGCTCTAGTTTGATATTTTTACTATTTCCTTGGGACTGACACTCACACCCTTAAAGCAGCACACTTTTATGTGAACAACAGTTACTGCTTTTTGATGAGATGTGAAAGGTTTTGAACCTCTGGCTCCTTTTAGCTTTATATATTTTCCCCCCTTGTGCTTTCCTCTCCCCCTCCCAGTAACAAGTCGTACCAACAGTTCTACAGCAGCCTAAGCCTAATGAATCCAAGTTAAAAATGAGTCCTTCCTTCTGTTTTATCACTGATGGCAGCTTTAAAAAAGAGAGGTAGGTTGAGCGGTTGCAGCGCTGTTCACTACTAAGCTACTTTCTAATTGTACAATTAGCTTAGTAACAAACAGACCTGCAGTCCACTAAATACTGTAAAATTGAGCAATTCCAGAGGGTTTCAGCTCTGCACCTTCCTGGCCTGCCAAGATGAATAGGTATGTGCATTTGTAAAATAGCATCACATGCCAGTACAGGAGGAAAAGTTGGACAATAAAAGTATTCCCAAGTACATTGCATAAAAATGCCTCAGAAGGGTGCAGTGTCCTCTGAAGATGCAATGCTGTATCTCACAGAGCTTATGCAAATGCTATAGGAGAATTCCACTCTGGATAGCAAACAGTTTTAGGAATGGAGGTCTATGATAAAGTGTGAGGCTGCTAAGGAAAAAATGTTTGTGTTGTTTAATATCCTGTAATAAAATAGGGAAATAAACTGGACTAACATGGTTGATCTAATTTGAACTTAGTGCCCGGAGAGGTTTATAGATTTTTTTCCTGTAGTGTAAATCAAATAATGCAATAAATCAAGGGCTATAAAAGGTGAATAAAAGGAGCCTAGGTCATACATTAGTGTTTTGTGAAGTGTGTGAGCTCTGAGTTGCTTCTTCAAGAGAAACACCAGAAATATCACCTCAGCTGAATTAATTGAAAGTGTCTCTAAAGCAGTGTAGCATTAAATTTGCTTTTGCTTTCCTAAATTGTGAGGCTTATGCATTGAATTTGAGCTCATCCCAAAAGCCTGGCCAATGATCTTGTCCTAGGCTGTTAGGAAAGGGACAGATTTTACAGCTGAAGGGAGGTGTATGCAAAATACCTGAAACTTCAGAATGTAAAAGGGAAGGACCAACTCTTGCAAGCCTACTGGACCTGGGCAATTACTCTCCCTCTGGCACAGAAAGGTTGTGTGAGTAAAGCTTTTTACAATTGAAAATAATAAAACCTGTTCCAGCAATCCATGCAGGAATGGGAACTTGAACACATCAGATGATACAACACAGCAGAAAGTTGTCTCCTCTTAAATGATGAATTGCTTTGCAGCAGAGAAACCTCACACAGTGTGATTCTAGCACTCCTATTTTCTATAAAATATGTGATTGGGTTTATGACCATTTTACTTTATTTTATTGCTCTCATATGGGTTCTTGTAATAAATTTTCAGCATTATTTTTACCAGTAGAGTAGTAAAAAATAGTGCCAGCTATATGGTTGCTGAAATGATTTACGGCTGCATATGCATATATCATATATTTTTGCCACTCAAAATCATTATTAATTTATTACCTTAGATAGAAAGCAGATGGAACAATAAACAGAAACTCTATTTGAATGACTTTATCACTCTTTAAAAAGCCCTGAACACAAAAATGATCAGTCAAGGCCATGTACAGAAACACACACACTTCCTCCAATAAAGAAAAAAATAACAGTGGTAACCAGATAGTAATTTCTTTACAATAATTATATAATTACTATACTATTTTAATGTAATTGTCAGTAACAATGATGGAAAATGAATCTAGGAAAGCAGGCAGCACTCTTTCTGACTAGCAGGAGTCTCTGTCCACAGAATGCAGGACTAGCTTCAGAAGCTGTTCTGCTCACAGGTAATGCCAATGAGGTGCTCCTGGTGGGCAGCAAAACCCCATCCCACTTTTCCCTGCTTTCACGACAGCTGTTGTGCTGTAGGTAAGCCACAGGACCTTCATACCTACTGCAGCCTGCCTGTGGTGAGATTCTTCTGTAGAGGAGTTGAACTATTTGTCAGTGTCTGTTCTTTGTAGGAGCCCAAGGGGGATGCAGCAGGCCAGAATCTAGATTACCACTTCAAACACCTCAGTAAGACAGAAGTGCACAATGCTCTTGGTACCTAGTGGAGATGGTGCAGTTAGTTGGCCAGATGTTTTGACAGCTGTACTAGAGAATAATTAGAACTTGGTGGATTTTTTTAAACATCTACAACTTCAGGAGTCGGAGACAAGTAAAGGGTTTTCCCTACATGTGAAACCTTGCAGCTGCCTGTGGCTAGCTCTGATCCCCTGCCTTGACCACACACTTCTGAGGAACTGTCTCATTTTGCAAGTGCTGTTGGAAACAAAGCCCTGTACTGGCTTCCCACCTAAGGTTTTCTTCTGATCTGTAGTTGTATGCACCAAACCAGTGCCAAAACCCCCTCTGAGGTATGTAGGCTGCCTAGGTATGACCAGAGGAGTCATTCTAAGCAGACAGAGCTGTGGAGAAGGAGCTTCTGTAGTCACACTCTCCCCTTCCCTAGCAATCTCCGTGGCCAGCAGCCTTTGATCTGCCCTTGATGCAAACATCTTTAGAAGTTGTAGCACAATGTCTGCAAGGAAGAAACAGTGCTGTGACAGGGATATTCCCTGGCATTAGGCAAGCTATCATTTTAGGGTTTTTTTACATACCACAGTGGAAAAGATTACTACAAATTCATTACAGAATTAAAAAACTTCTTGTGAACCACAGACTCTGGCTTATGGTGTAGGAATAAGAGCAGAGAGGGCCTGTTGCAAACCACTTCCTACATTGTGTAGTCTTGTAATTTAGCTTTTTCAATATGCTGTGCATTTTCCAGTCTCTGTAATAGTCTCTGCACCTTGCAGAGCCCAGAAAATTAGCTGTTTCATGCTCAGGTAATCACTTTGGTAGAGGTGGATCTAAATAAAGACTCTTATCAGAATCACATGCACTTATGCTCTCCTCATGTACTGGTCAAATTTGATTGCATTTTAACTTAGTTGCTGATGACTATTTTCAGAATTGGCAAAAGAAACCGTGTGGCTCCTGGCTTGCTAGAGAACTGCTCAGCACTGCTGTGCTTTACTGGCTGAAGGAACTTCTGCTCTCCTACAGTAACTGAACTACAGTGAAGGGAAAGTCAGTTGGCATAGAGAAGTGTAGAACCCTCCTGCAAGGTGGTCATCATCATTCATTGATCCTTTTGTACCTCAAAAGCTGAAGCCTGAAAATATAATTTCACTTTTTCTTCTAAAGTGAGCCCGGTACGAGAGAAGAATCTGATGGGCAGCTGTGCCAACTGTGCAGGTATCTGGCACTAACACTCATGTCAGAGCTTGTTAAACAGTTTGCCTGCTTAACAGATAAAGAAAGTCCCCTAAGGGAAATACCTTAGTTTTTACCTGTTTTCTGAATTACCTTGGAGCTCAGGCCTATTGTCTGTCATCTTTGCTGGGGAGATACTCACGTTTAATTCCCACTTTAAGTTGATGGGCATTTGACCTGATAAATCTCTCTGAATAAGGAAGACAAGGTTTGGTCCAGTGACTCAAAGGGATAAAAGACTCTTAAAATCTGTGACTTATTCTGCCAACCAATTAATTTTCAGATCTCAGAGCAGATTTTCAGCTTTTGGGTACCAGTGGGTTTTCTAACTTTGGGAAAGCAAGGGTTAGAACTTCTGGAGTAAAGTGGTGAGAAGCAGTGCTGATTTCCACGGCCCCAGTACAACTACTGCATTAGCAAACTTTCCAATTAACCTATGATCCCCAGCTTGATGATGCAGGGATCACTCAAAGATGTTGCAGCTGTCCCACAGGAATCCAAAATGCTAGATGCATTTATCACAGTCTACTTTCTGGCATGCCAGACAGTGTTTTAAGTCCTTTCTCCATGTGCATTAATGGCTGGCTCAACTCAAATGCACACTCTGGCTGAGTAGCCTCCAGAAAATCTGCTAATGAGTGAAGGCAGCCTGGATGAGGTGGGATGCAAATGCTCACAGTGTAGCTGCTTCAGCTTAGGAACACTTGAGGCAGAAATGGATACACAAGTGAGGCAGAAGGAGGCTGTCAGACAAAATGACTAATTTTCTTCACCTGCCTGTATCCCAACCCAAAATCACCACCACACTTGACTGCCAATCTTGCATCTGTTTTTAAAAAGGTTTTGATGCATCATTAAGCAATCCTCATGTGTGAGCTACCACTTCGTCAGCCTTTCTATATAGCCTGCTGGGCTCTGCTTAGGCACTTCTGTACTCTAGAAACTGCATCAAACATGGGTGAAACTCCATATTTGTCTTCAGGTCTAGGCTGTTCTTAAAGCAGGTAGTGAATGGTGTACAGTACAAGGTAATAGGATGGTCCCATTTGGCACCGCTGGGCTGGGCAGGGAGCAGAGACAGCCTGCAGTAGCTCTCCTCTATCTGTCGTTGCTCTGGGTGGGAAGCTGGCATGATAACAAGGTACCCATGTGTCTCAGATGGAGCTGCAGCAGTACTGGGTGCCCAGGGATGGGCACAGGCCTTGCTGCTGTGCACCCCATCTTTTCTTTCTCCTTCCACCAGATGATGGCAGGTTTATGGCCAAAAGCAAGCAATCCAGCTTCTCCATTTCATCTGGGAAGCCACCTTGTTTCTTTTCTTTCACTCAATAGCACACTTCTGGCCCAGGTAATCTCTGAACTTGCATAACAGACAAGCAATAAAATAGCTATCAAACACAGAAATAAGCTGATTCTTTTTTTCCAAAGTCCTCACAGGTGTGCAGTATAACAGACTGAGATGTCCCGTTCTCCTTAATGTTTTGTTTAATCCTGTCTAAACCACTCTGAGTAAACGCAGAAAAAATCTGAAATGTGTTTGATGGAGAAGCAGGCACAGTTAGCCATTACTGTGTTAAAATCTGCTGTTTCCCTGAATAACTTAACCTGCCCAGGAAAATTCTTCCAGGATGTAAAACTGAATGTTGCAGATGTATGTGGTCACAAAGATAACAGCCACCCTTGCTGGAAATTGCTTTCTATATTAATTTTTTGAGAGAGAATCAGATTATATCAGCTTGCTAATAAGAAATTTAAGGAGTCAGACCAGTGAGTTGTGTACTGAGCAACATATGTACCTGACTTTTACCTTGCTTCCTTTTAGAAACTAAATTCTGCTGTTCAGAAGTATTTTTTCATAGGTCTATGCTCATGTTTTTAGATACAACCCCCCAGCAAATACAGAAGGCCATAAGCCCAGTTATCCCTGGTGCAATGCAACTCAAGTAATCAGAATTGAATTGGAGATGAATTTGCAGCTAGCTTTGATATCACACATTTCTGTGGCAGAAGGTAACCTATTTCAATACTATTGAAGTTACTACAGAGCATCTACAACAGAGGATTTTTCTTTCTTATTGGTTTTTTTTAATCCCACCTGGGTTTAGCTAATCCAAACCCCAACAAAGAGCAATCAGGATGTAGTTGAGGCATGGGCAGTGATGGGAGGCACATCCAAGTTCCTCAGGTTAGACATAGTTTACAGCATCTTTTCCTGTGAGAAGGAAACAATGACAAAAAGGACAGCACACATCACAGCAGTGTATGAAACCTGTTGCAGGTTTTCTCCCTATTATGTAAAAAGGAGATTGTCTGCCTAATGTAAGCTGAACTCCAGCTACTGCTGGCTTATTGAAAATTCTCTTTGGTCTGACTTTGTGAGAGACCTTCAACTTGTGCTTTACATTTTAAAGCAACCCCATTTTTTGTCTAGTTTTAAATTTTAGCTAGTGAATGTGCAGTCTGAGTTAAACATGATTCATTGTTTACATTGCTAGAGTATTTTGTGTTGAAATTATCACCAAAGTAATTAAATGTTCACTATCAGGCAATAATAAAACACAATAACCTCTAGCAATTATTGAAGGTCTTACAACCTGAGGATGAGATCAGCTAGGAAAATAGAAGGTTTAGAAAAGGTTTAAGTTTCAGGAGTGATAAATTTCCTTGGAATACAGTCTTGCTTCTGTGCCCTATTTTAGTAACTAAAACTTCTTTTTCATAACAGCAATATTATAGATTTTTTTTTCAGATTGAGTTCCTTCACTATCTTATTTTATTATTCCAGCTTCACTACTTCTGGATTGTTTTATTGTATGCTGTATTGCACACTTCAGAGAGGTTTTACTGAGTGTCATGACAGATCTGCTCTGAAAGATCAATGATTCTTTTATGATCCTGCAGAAAGCATGATGCTCTGTTTGTGCTTTGCCAAATAATTCCATCAATTTAAATAGGGAATTATCTTATACAGTATACACAAAACTTCATAGCATGATAGTTACATCAAATTTAATTCTACATGAATCATTATACAACATGGAGCTACACATGCTATATAGTCTAAGCTATAGAGCACACTATAGTATACCATAACATACTAGAGGATCTATATGCTATATAATATGTACTATCTATGGGGTGTGTGTATAAATATAGCCAACACAACTCTCTAACTAGTTAACAGAAGGATCTACAATTAAAAGTTAGTCTGTATTTTTCTGTGTGTGTTCATTTGAGTTGGAATAGAATTTTTCTGGTGCAAGGGAGCACAGGCAGACATTTGACTATTGTTTTGTTAAATTGGATATTGCCTTCTGAGCAGCCAGGTGGATTTCACCAAAAGACTGGATACAATAAGGCATGGTGCAGTATTTTCCTGTTCTCACCTGAAGATCAGCAAGTGCTGACAAAGTCTGATTCTCTGATGGGAGAAATTTAAATCCATGGAGCTATGACACTTTATATTAGCAGGGAATCTTAATTTCTCTCCAGCTAGAAGGAAAAAGGTGGATAAGCCCTGTAGTGGGAGAAGGGCTGCTGGGGAGAGTGGCAATGCACTGCTGTCAGACACCTCACTCATCCTCTGCATGCCAGCAGGAAACCAGGAAACCAAGGGGTACTCTGGGCTACAGGGATGGTTTTGCCCTTGAAATGTGATTTTTTTT